>PVJX010002104.1:0-11674 GCA_004027295.1 Dolichotis patagonum | reverse complement strand
GAGGAGGAAGAGGAGGAGCTTCTGAGAAAGTTCTCCTTGATGCTGCATGTTGTTGAGTCTGTGTGTGATGCCTGAACCTATGGCACCTATCTTGGGACCATCAGGGGCATGATCTCAAAAGAATGCAATGAGGACAGCAGAGCAAAAGGAGGCAAAGAAGTGAGGTGCTTGTAACATCACTGAATTGTTGACTCAGCTGACTCTGATGCTGCCTCCTTCTCTGTGACCCTTACGGTGGAGCCAACTTGGACTCAGTCTTCTATTATGTCAGCCAGAATCATCAACATTAACACTGAGAACAAGAATGGAGACCATAGCCAGGTGACCCCAGTACTCCAGGAGACTGAGGCAGGAAAATCACAAGTTTGAGCCCAGGCTGAGCAAGTCCCTGTGTTAAAACTAAAAATACAGGGCCGGGGATTTAGCTCAGTGGTTTAAGTGCCTGCCTGGCAAGCGCGAGGTCATGAGTTCGATCCCCGGTACAAAAAAAAAAAAAAAAAAATTAAAAATACAAAAAAAGGCTGGGGACATAGCTTACTACAAAGGCCCTGGATTCTATTCCCAGTACCAGAGAGAGACATAGGCGGGACTGTTCTGGCACTGCACGAGTAGCTGAAGCCACTGTGGACAGTGTCTTGGGAGAACTATGCAAAGTGTGCAGCATGAGAACTTGGAGAGGGCAGGACAAGATGCAGGGAAGCCAGTTGAAGGGTAGGCCGTGGTGGATCCACGCAGGAGACTCAGAGGACTGACTGAAGGCAAGGCAGGGCCAGGGGAGAGGAAGCACCAAGAGCCGGGAGAGGAGCCGTCGACCCAGACAGCACACAGTCAACACTGTGACGTGCCCTGCCACACGGAGTTCATGAGCCACGCTCCTGTCGGTGGGATTGAAGAGGCTGGCGAGGGGAAAGTGACGGAAACTTGACGGTGCTGGGACAGGGCACAAACAACAGAGTGAACCAAGCTAACCTAACAACACATATGAAAAAGTCTCCATCCCAGAACAGCAGGGTGCACATGATTTTCAAGAAGAAACCTAACCAAGACAGGGCCTGTTCAGAGTCATAAAACAAGTCTCAAGGAATTTAAAAGGTATGTTCTTCGACCTTAGAAGAATTAAATTAAAGATCATGAACAGAAAGCTCTCTGCAAAATCCTCAAGCATTTGGAAACTAAGTGACACACTTCCAAATAACCCATAGGTCAAAAAAGAACTCAAAATGGGGGAAAAAAGGTATTTTGAACTGAATGGAAATTAAAACATAACAAATACATGCCACAAAAACAACAGTGAGAAGGCACTTATAGCACCAAATGCCTATGTTAAAGTCAAATAAATGACTTCAGCTTCTACCTTAAAAATTTAGGAAAGGAGGGCCAGGGATTTAGCTCAGCAGCATGAGCGCCTGCCTGGCAAGTACTAGGTCATGAGTTCAATTCCCGGTACCAAAAAAAGAACACCAAAAAAAAATTTAGGAAAGGAAAACAAATTGAACTTTTTTTACTTTTCCCAGTTCTGGGGCTCTGCACTGACTGAGCTATACCTTCACCCTGTTTTGTTTATTGTTTTCTAAGACAGGATCTTGCTAAGTTACTAAATTGACCAGGCTGGGCTCAGACTTGTAACCCTCCTGCCTCAGCCTCCCAGAGTGCTGGCATTACCAGATGTGTGCCATCACATATGGCTCAAATGAAACACAAGTAACGTAAAGAAGGGAAATAATAAAGACCACAGTGGAAATTAATGAAATAGGAAACAGAAAAACAAAAAGACTACCAAACCAAAAGCTAAACTGGCCACAGTAGTGCATTCTTGTGGGTGGCAGAAGCAAAAGGATTGAGGGCATGAGCCTGACTGGGGCAACTTAGTGACTTAGTGAGACACTCTCTCAAGATAAAAAATAAAGAGACGAAGGTGTAGCCCAGCGAAAAGCCCCTGGGTTCAATGTCCATTACTGGAGAGGAAAAAAATAACTAGCTAAGCTCATAAGGAAGAAAGAGAAAACAAAAATTCATTAGTACTAGGAATAAGAGAGGCAATATTTCCACAGATTCTTAGATATTAAAATGATAATAAATATTTTTTTTATTTTTTTTATTTTTTTTATTTTAAAAGGGAGTAAAATTAAACACAACAAAACAGAACAGAACGGGACATAAGAAAGCATAAATTTCAAAGCTAGACAACCAGAGATCTTCACTATCTGTCATATTGTCTCTTGTTTTCTTCCAAATGGTTGTCCTTATCTTTGCATATGGGGAGCTCATACTAAGTAACATAGCCAATCTTTTCACAAGATGTGTAGTTCACTGGCTCCCACTTGCTAGGCATGGGGGAGAGGGAGGGGGAACATGGGATGGGGGACAGGACGACATGAGGTGTCTGATTCTCAGCCCACACGCAGGCAAGATCACAGTCGCCCCCCCAGAGACAGGAAGAGTCCATTGTTCTCCTGGCACCCCGAGTCAAACACACTGTGCAGGTCCTGATGCGCCAGGGTGTCTCTCCTTCGGGCTGCCGAAAGTCTGCCACACTCTCAGCCACCCTCCAGAGAGGGGGGGGAGTTCCTTGTTCTCCCCGCACTCCAAGTCAACCGCACGGTGCAGGTCCCAATGCGCCAGGGTCTCTCTCCTTCGGGCTGCCAAAAGTCTGCCACACTCTCAGCCACCCCCCAGAGAGGGAAGGAGCTCCTTGTTCTCCTGGCACCCCGAGTCAACCACATGGTGCAGGTCCCGAGGCGCCAGGGTCTCTCCCCTGCAGGCCCCCTAAAGTCCGCCATACTCACCTGCTATTTCTTTCTGATGAATTGACCATTCCATTTCCAATGTTCTGAAATGGCCAACAGACCACAGAAAGAATTCTCTTTAGGCTCCTGTTTGAAACCAGCAGCTACAGCAATCTGCTGGCCTTGCTTCAGGGCCATGATAATAAATATTTTTTAAAAAAAAATTTGCCAGTAAATCTGATAACTTAAATGAAATAGATAAAGTTCTTGAAAGACACGATGCACCAGACTGAGACTGGAGGATCCCTTGAACTCAGGAGTTCAAGTCCAGCCTAGGTGGCACAGAAAGATGCCATCTCAAAAAGGAAAAAGAAGACACAAACTACCAAGTTCACACAAGAGGAAACAGACAAACCAGGCATGGTGGTGCACACCTATAATTCGAGCACTCAGGAGGCTGATGCAGGAGGATCATTGCAAGTTCGAGACCAGCCCAGGATACAAAGTGAGCTCAAGGCCAGCCTGAACTGCATAGAAAGACCCTGTCTAAAAAAATACAAGAAGAAGAAGAAGGAGGAGGAGGAAGAGGAAGAGGAAGAAACAGACAAAAATTCACCAAAAAAAATTGAAGTATATTTTTTAAACTTCTGGCAAAGAAAACCCAGCCCCAAGTGGTTTCACTAGTGAATTTTATGAAGCATTGAAGGAAGAAATAATACCAGTTTTCTACACAATCCTTACCAGAAAACAAAAAGGAGAAACTATTCCTGAATCATTCTACACAGCCATGACACCAAAACAAGACAAAGACTTTGTAAGAAAAAAAGTCAGACCAAAATCCCTCAGAAACAGGGACAGAAAAATTCTAAACCAAATATTAACAAATCTGGCTGGGGATTTAGTTCAGTAATATCAGCACCTGCCTGTCAAATGCAAAGTCATGAGTTCGATCCCCAGTACCAAATTTTAGCAAATTTATTCTAACAATGTGTAAAAAGGATAAAATAACACAACCAAGTGAGATTTAACCAAGAACACACATTTGGGCTCATGTCTGAAAATCAATCAGTATAATTTACCATATCAACAAAATAATAATATCACATCTGTAAATATAGAAAGATATTCCCCAAAATTCAATACACTCTCCTGATTTAAAACTTTCAGTAAGCCAGGACTGGTAACACACACCTATAATTCCAGAAAGATCATAAATTCAAACCCAAGCTGGCAAATTTAGCAAGACCCTGTCTCAAAACAGAAAATGAAAAGGCTGGGAAAGCAGCTCAGTGCCGAGGCCCTGCGTCCAATGCCCTGTAGCAAAACAACCCTCAGCAAACCAAGAATAGAATAAACACCCTCACCTTCATCAAAGGTGTCTATGAAGGAAAAACATCTACAGCTACAACACATTTAAAGGTGAAATACTAAGTGCTTTCCCCCTACAACTGAAAATAAGGCAGGTTCTCTCCTGTGGCTACTTATCAGTGCACTGGAGGCTCTAGTGATGGCCATAAAACAAGAAAAAGAAATAAAAGACACTCAAACTGGAAAAAAGAAAATAAAATGTCTAAAATTCATGACATGATCATCCACATATAAAATTTGAATGGAATCTCCAAAAAGGTAAAACTGGTGTGTGAGATCTAGATTGCAGGGTACTTACAAAATTCAACTGTGTGGGGCCTGGCGGTGCACACCTGTGATCCCAGCACTCAGGAGGCTGAGGCAGGAGGATCACTGCAAGTTCAAGGCCAGACTGCACTACACAGTGAGACCCTGTCTCAATACAGACACACATCCCACCCCCACATCAACTGCCCTCTTCTGCATAAAAGACTCTGCTTTGGGCACCATGCACTTGCTCAAATGAGAATGATACCACCTCAGTTCAGGGTGGAGCCAGGCCTGGCATCCATCATTCATCTTTTGCACCACTGATGATTTGGGAAGGACGATGCTGGCCTGAATTAATCCACTCAGCGAGTGAGTCTCAGCCACAGCAGGCCCGGGCTTTCTCCAAGGCTGGGAAGGGAGCACTGTCTCTACCTGTAGCCACAGAGGGTGCATGTGGCATCTGTGGCTGGTGAAGGCCCCCTCACCTTCCTGGGAGAAGCCGGCCCGAGGCAACGTCAACAGGCCAGAGGACAGTAGAGACAAGAGAGCTAACAAAAACCAAGCCAGAGTGTCCTGACCAAATCATGTTGAAAGTTAATATTACCTCAGAAATTTTCAGTGATCTAAGATAGTAACTTCTCATTAATGTTTAACCTTACTTGATTTTTCTCTATTCCTTGCAAACCAAGTTATCCTTATTAATTTAGGAGCACAAAAGAAAGCCAATTAATTTTGCCTAGTGATATTGAAAAAGTCTTCCAGAGTGAAAAACACTTGAGCTTTGATTTACAGAGTGAGTAGGAGTTCACCAAGAAACAAAAGAGGCGAGGCTCGGGGCTGCACCTGTCAGGGAGGTGGGAGGCCTGCACGACTTCCCTGTGACCCTGTGGCCACCTGACTTCCCACAGCACTGGCGCTGGCACTGGGGGGCTAAGCTCCGTTCACCCCGGTCCTTCCTCCCCATGGTGCCTCTGCACTCACCTGGCCGCAGTCTATTGCTAGCAAGGAGAGAGGTTAGGGCAACCCCTCCTGCCCAGGAAATGGAAAGAACCCAGGAGAATTAGCTGGAGAAAACCTGTTAAGCAGCAAAGAACATACCCAGCTGTCGAGTCATCTTTGGAATTTTAAATCACACAAATTGCCTTCCCAGCCCACAAGGGCTCCACCTCACGGGAGACCAGCAGGCTTTGGAATTTTCCCCGCTGGGCAACACCTCCTCCACCTACACTGTGCTTTTCTGTAGCAGTCAGGAGACTTTACCAACTCCAGAAGAGTGCAGTGAGTCCTCTTTCCTTCTGAGAAGCAGCCCCCTCCCTCTTGGGCTGGGAGAAAAGTGGCCTTCGATGTGGCCTCTTTACTGTGCCTTCTTGGGCAGCTCTCTCCTCACATTATCTCAGGGAGCACCGTGGTGCTGAGCCAGGCAGAGATGGCTGGCTCCAGCGAGCAGAGCCCACCAGAGGCCTCAAGAGACCCAGTGGCTTTCTCAAGGTCCCATAGCTATTGCCTAGAGGTGCCAAGATTGGAACATAGGCCTGTGGGGCACATTTCTGGATCTACGTGTTGCCTCCCGTTATGCAAAAAGTCTAAGGAAACCAAGTGTGCTAGGCCTTGCCAGGCTGCCATCCGGACAGCAGCAAGCATTCAGTCCTGGAGACCTAAAGGGGGCCAGGCTACCAAAGTGAGGCCCCCACAAGTCATTCCCCTGGTTGCCTCAAATCCCCACTAGTGAAATTGCCGTCTGCCATTTCCTGAGCTGGAATTTCCTGAGCTGGGGACTCAAATCAGCTGGGGGAGTGGGGATTGTTTTTTATCTTTTATTTTGAGACAGTCTCTAACTTAATATTCTGCCTCAAGTTCTCAGGATGCTAGGATTATAAGTTTTAGTTAACACACCCACCTGGCTAGATTTTTAGTTTGTTTGTGGTACTAGAGATTATATCTATGCTAGGCAAACACTCTACTGCTAAGTTATATCCCATTTTTAACTTTTGGTGGTTTGGTTTGGTTTGGTTTGGTTTGGTTTGGTTTGGTTTGGTTTGGTTTGGTTTGCTTTGGCTTGGCTTGGCTTGGTTTGGTTTGGTTTGGTTTGGTTTGGTTTGCTTTGGCTTGGCTTGGCTTGGTTTGGTTTGGTTTGGTTTGGTTTGGTTTGGTTTGGTTTGGTTTGGTTTGGTTTGGTTTGAAACACCATTTTGCTATGTAGTTTAGGCTGGTTTTATACTAATTATGCCGCCCAAGCTGGCCTCAAATTTGAGGTAATCCTCTGGCCTCAGCCTTCCAAGTGCTAGAATTACAGGTGTGTGTCCCCACGCCTAGCAAACTTTTTATTTTTTGAGACAAGGTCTCACTATGTTGTCCAAACTAAACCCAGACTTGTGACCCTCCCACCTCAGCTTCCTGAGTAGCTGGGATTCCAGTTTTAATCCGCCATGCATACTTGTTCTCCTTGCCTTCTTCTTCCTTCCACCACTCTGCTTCAGATTCCATTTTGCCTCTGAGGATGCAGCTAGGAGTAAGTCCAGCTCAGAAGTGCACCCAGTACCACCACTCACTTCTCTGAAGTGAACTTACCCTAGTCTCCAAAATGACAGTATACCCTTCTCCCTCCTCAGATCCCCTAAACTCCCCTCTCCCTATCCCACCCATCCCCACGACAATGATCTTGCTTCATAATTCCTGGGGAGAAGGGCCTGATGTGATCTGGCAGGAACTCCCTGCCACCAAACCTACAGTAGACTCACATTAAAGCCACCTGCTCTGTCCACTCCTGGGAGAAGGGACAGAGAAATTGCTCCTGTGCAGAATTCCAAGCCTCCCTCCTTCCCAAGGCTGGGGATCCTGCCTAGGTCCCCATGCAGCATACCCCCAGGCTTCCCTTGGGTCTGCAGAGAGCACAGCAGTCTCCACTCTCGTCTCTATTTTCTCACAACGTTGTCCATACTCCAGTGAGTCTGCCTGGTGAGCCTCAGGACACCCAGGGTGCAAAGACAAAAGGCTCTCGCCTCAGGGTCTTGCACAGCTCACCGACCCCTCCTTGGGCACACTAATTCGCTGGGTCCCTCCCTTGGTCTTCCCCATCTCAGTGACACCTCAGGAGGTGAGAGTTGCTCCGTCCAAAGTCTGGACGCAGCTCCCTGTCTGCACCACCTCACCGAGCCAGGCCACCGTAGCCAAGCAAGCCTCCCTGCCCTTCTTTGCCCAGTGAGAGTGATCTTCGGAAAAGGTCTCCAAATCAGGCCTCCGCCATGGGCGTGTGCATTTCTGCCCAACACGTTCTTCATCTTGACAGCCTGACTTTGCTGGCTCCTGTCTGTGCCCAGCTCCCAGTTGCCCTTGCACGTGCTGTTCCTTTCTCCCAGCATTCTCTTCCTTGTATCCTTGCTCTTAGTGCTCAGAGCTCCATCTTAGTGTTTTCTCCTCGAGGATTTTGTTTTCTCCTGGCATGGTGACGCACACCTGTAATCTCAGCACTCACTAGAGGGCTGAGACAGGATCAAGAATTTGATGCTAGTCTGGGCTACATAAGAAGAACTTGTATCAAAAAGCCCCTTACAAGAAACTTTTTTTGTCTTCCTGGTAACTATTGCATGTCCCTGTATTAATTTTAGAATAGCATTTAAAACTGGTAAGTGCAACGGTCTGGGTTTTGTTTTTGTTTTTTGAAACAGGGTCTCACTATGGCGCTCAGGATGGCCTCAAACTTCGAATGTTCATGCTTCAGCCTCCTGACTGCTGGAAAATCAGGTATGTGCCACCATGCCTGGTTATCCTGATAGTTTTTTCCTTCTTCATTTCTTTATGATCTATTTCTCACTCTAAAAATTAAACTCTGCAACACCAGAGACTTTATCATTATTGCTCAATGCTATGGCCCCAGTGCTTAGCACAGTGCCTGGCACATAGTTAATACTCAGAGACTATATTTTGATTGAATGAATGTGTCTCAGGCCAATTTCAAGTTTTCAGGAGTTTTATTTGGTTGGTTGGTTGGTTGGTTGGTCGGCAAGTTCAAAATTAGAACTCAGTGTTGGGCTGGTTAACATGCAAAAGGAGAAATAATAGACATAGAGGCAAAGTCTGGGGTCTAACGCAGTGAAAGAAACAAGAAAGCAGGCTGCCAAGTAGGTAGATGACAAAAATCAACAACAAAAATCCGCAGCACCTGAGAGGGAAGGGAAGTGGCCTTCTCATGATCTGCTGATGGGAGGATAAGTTGGATAAAGGTCTAGTATCCCTTATTTTGAGCGTTTGGGACAGAAAGTATTTCAAATGTGGAGGGGGGGCAGGTTTTAAATATTTTCGTGTATATAATGAGACATCTTGGGAACTGGTCCCAAACACAAACACAAAATTTGCTTGTATTTCACACACCCCTTACATACTGAGCCTGATATAATTTTATGTAATAGTTTTACTACATCTGCATCATGACGGCATCCTGTCACAGGAGGCCAGGTGTGGAATTTTCCATGTGAGGCATGGACGTTTTGGATTTCGCAGCATTTCAGAAGTCAGATTTTCAGAACAGGAATGCTCAAGCTATTGCATTTATTTAAAATATACAGTGTTTTGTATCCTCTGGCCCAACATTTCCACTTCCAGGGGTTCATTCTACAGAGAAACTCCTACAAGTGCATAAGGAGATAAGTATACAAAAACCCTCATTGCAGCATTGTTTATAATAGCAGCAACTGGGAAGCAACCCAATTGTCCATAAATAGGGACCGGTTACATAAACCATTGTATAGCCTCACAATAGACTCCATGCAGCTATTTTTAAAAAATGATAAAGATGTATGATACATATATATGGTGCAAAGATGCCCCACAGGTTTTGATGGAGGGGGACAGATTACAGATTTGTACTTTGTGTTTCAAAGCAGAAACGACGTGAATGTGCATATGAACATCTTAGAAGAGAATGCATTAAACTGTTGATGATGGTGATTTCTAGAAGATTTGGGTAGTATGGAGGGGGACTCTATTTTCTACATTTTGTATTTCTACAGTGTTTGAGGTTTGTGTATCTGTACACAACTTCTGTGATCAGAAAACAAAGAGCAAACAAGAGGCAATGAATAACATGAGGTCGAACAAGGACAGTGGCAAAAGAAATAGAGAGGAGACAGATGTGAGAGATACTGAGAATGAGACAGTTCACAGACTGCATACCGTCAAATTTCAGCATGTGTGATTGGGGGAAAAATGGCCTTATAACCAATATTCTAGCACCTCACCTCAAAGTGACATCACCTTTCACTTAAATGCCCAAATTATGATTGATCCTCTCCCACAGGCAACACCCTCATGCTGGTCCTACCCTTTTCCAGCCACTCAGACTCAGTGTTAATTAAGCCCTTTCTTCCATTCCCCATTGCGTAGCACAGACTATACTGCCAGCATCACTGAACAAAAAGGCCCTGCCCCACGATCCGCACACACGCTGTGCACACATACACACAAGCATTGTTAAAGTCCACTCCTAGATGCATACCCAAGATAACTGAGAATATGTCCGCACAAAACCTTGCACATGATATTCATAGCAGCACTATTCATAATTGCCAAAAACTGCAAGCAATCCATCAACTAATGAATGGATAAACAAAGTGTGATCTACCCATACACTGGAATCTTACTCAGCCTTTCATGGCTAAGTAAGGTGCGAAGCTCTAACACCTTCTAGGAAGTGGCGGAGCCTTGAAAATATTATGCTAAAGAAAGAAATCACAAATGGCCATGTGTTACATGGCTCCTTTTGTAGCAAAAGTTTAGACCAAGCAAATCATAAAGACAGAAAGTAGATGGGCGGCTGCCAGGGGCTTGTGGGGGACAGAAGTGACTGCTGGTGGCCTTGAGGTTTGGAAGGCATGATGGAAATGACCCAGAAACAGTGTAGATGGCTGTGCAACCTGGTGAATATACTAAAACCACTGAGCCTCTTTAAAAGGGTGGATTGTGGAGTACATGATACCGTTATAATCAAACACACACATAGGCACCATGCACCTCCATCTCTCTAGAGCACGGCACTGTGCCAGTGCCGTGCCAGTATACTGCCCACATAACTCTAACATCCTCTTTGGTGACAAATATTTGCCCATGCCACTTGCCCAGACAAAAGTAGAGAGTCCTAAATGCTTTGCAGGTGTGTGGCTAGGAGATGAACCTTGCCTTAGACTCAGGAAGGATGTCAGGGAAAAAGCTTCAACAAAAGAAAAGACAAGTTAATCAATTCATCAAATCCCTTCTGATAGCCCAACAACATACCCACTCCCAAGTACTCATTTTCTTCCTTTCTTCCTGTTGCAGTGATGACTGTGGAAGTATCTGTGAGGTAGCACAGACTTCTTAGCTGCCATATGTGGTCACCGAGGAGTGTTTTATTACTGAGTCACTCGCAGTACCCTGATGTTGGTAAGTATGGAGGTCTAGATGTAAATGCAAAAAGCTCTATTCTGGGGCTGGGATTTAGCTTAGCGGCATAAGTGCCTGCCTTGCAAGCAGACAGTCGTGAGTTCGATCCCTGGTACCGATTTAAAAAAAAAAAAAAAAAAGCTCTACTCTGGTGTTTTATGCTGGCCGCCAGATGAATACTAGGTGTTATACAGAACTGGAAAGAGTTCTATTTTAATAAAAACATGTAATAAGATTTAAAGTTTTGGAGAAGAGACAAGATGGTGGACTGGTAGGTAGCAGGAGAGAGACCCTCTCTGAGAGAGACAGCTCAAATGCCAGAATAAAACACCCTGGAGAGACCCAAACAGAGAGAGATGGACTCTCACAACACAGAAAGAAACTAAAGCGCAAAAACCCGCTCGAATAAGAGGTCCTGGGCTACTATTAGTGAAGATAAGATCGGCGAGCACGGCACCTGCCTCGAGACGCCTGAATTCCGCCCGACCTGAACAAGTGATCCGCGCCAAAGCGACTGGCTTGAGCCGCCAGAGCCCGGAGCTGAACAGCCCGGCGTGCAGCTCGCCGGGACCGGCACTGCACACAACCCACCCAGAGGCACCGTGAATTCCCACCTCAGCCGCCCTGAAGTCGGAGGTCGGGCAATCCAGCAGTTCTCGGGGACACGGTGAGTGATGGGAATAAGACCCTCCCACGGGAAAGGGGAAACCGACTGGACGACATGTTGGATTTGGGCAGGACAGCCCTAACTCCATAAGGAAGTGGCTTCAGCTGGTTATTCCCCTCGCCGAGCGGATTGGTGGAATCTGCTTGAACTAGGCCATGCCCCTGGCGGGGACCCAGTTACTTCCCTGAGATCAGTGCACACTGACGCAGTGAAGGCCTGCAAAGGTTGACTGGCCCAGAAGGGAGGAGCT
>PVJX010002103.1:0-138685 GCA_004027295.1 Dolichotis patagonum | reverse complement strand
AGATCTCAAGCTGGATGTGCTGGCACACACCTATAATCCCAGCACTCGGGAGGTTGAGGCAAAAGGACCATTGTGAATTCCAGACCAGCCTGGACTATAAAGTGAGCCTGAACGGCATTGCGAGACTCTGTCTCAAAAAGACAAAAACAAAAAAGATGAGATCTCAGTTGTTGAGTCTTTATGATAGTTTCTGTGCAGTTGAGGTTTTGTTCATGAAATTTTTGCCTATGCTAGTGACTTCAAGAACTCTTACCTATTCTATCTTCCAGCAGATTGAGTATTTCTGTTTTAATATTTATATCCTTTTTTTTTTTGCACATCTTTTTTTTTTTTTTTTTTTTTTTGTACTGGGGATCGAACTCACGACCTGAGCTTGCAAGGCAGGAGCTTATGCCACTGAGCTAAATCCCTGGCCTCTTAATATTTACATCTTTGATTTTAGTTTTGTGCATGATTAAAGATACGGGCCTCACTTTGGTCTTCAGAATATGGAAAGCCAGTTTTTCCAGCACCAGCAAATATGTTTGGCTCCTTTTTCAAAGATAAGGTGGCTGAGTATGTCTGGATTGTTTCTGCATCTTCTAATCTGTTCCATTGATCCTCAGCTCTGTATCCCCCCCCCCAACACCGTGCTGTTTTTTATCACAGTAGCTTTGCAGTATAATTTCATGTCAGAGATTGTGATGCCCCCGGCCTTGCCTTTGTTGCCCAGAATTGCTTTTTGAGACAGGGTCTCACCCTCAGTGCCCCTAGGGGAAATTGCTTCACAGCTAAGGTAATGGCCAGCAGATAGAGGAGGCTGGGCAGCAGTGTGATGCTGGGCCTGTGGTGCTGACCGCAGGGCAGAGCTGCTTGTCATGAGCACTCCTGCAATCCCAGCTCCTTGGTAAGCTAAGGCAGAAGGATCACAAGTTCAAGACCGGCCTGAGCAGCGTAGCAAGACCCTGTCTCAAAGGATAAAAGAGATTGCAGGGCCTGTGTGAAGAAGTCCTGGGTTCGGTCTCTAGTGTCTCAAAAAAGGAAGAAACAAAGAGTTGTATGATGGGGAAAACAGATTTCCAGCATGGGAGCATGAAGCTTTCAAGGCTGTGTTGCAGATGCTGTCCCACTGCAGGGAGGGTGAGTCCTGTGTGTTTCAGCAGTGAGGAGGACAGTGGAGATGGGTGTCTCAGGCCTCAGGAGAGAGTCAGGCTCCCATTGGTGGGAGGAAAGGGCTCTGAGCTGCTGGGCTTAGGTGACCAGGTCACAGCACTATCCATGTGTTCACAGATCTGGGGGAAAGAGTTTTGAATGTTTTTACCATAAATAAGCGTTTGAGGAGGCAGGTATGTTGGCTTGGATTCAAACCCTACACACTGTATCCATGTGTGGAAACGTGGCCCTAAAGTATGTGTAATTTTTATGTTTTTTTTGTGTTAGTTAAAATAGAATAAAAGTACCAAGAAGGAATCATGGCTTTGGCTATCTACAGACTACCTGCCATGTAGTGGGTGCTATATTATGAGCCAGAGTTTGTCAGGCATGGCAGTCTAACCTCTTTGTGTGACCTGGTAGCTGAGAAGGCTTTTACATTTTTAAATGGTTGAAAAGTGGAGAGAATAATACTGTTTTTTTGATGTGTGAATTTCTGTGAGATTCAAGTTCCTGGTATCCCCAGAGAAGTGTTACTCTTCCTTTTGCTTGTGCATGGTCTGTGGCCTGAGGCTGCCTCTGTCCTACAGCAGCATCCAGCAGCTGCCTGCATACCCTGCTGTGAATCCCAGCCCCAGAGGAAGCCGACCTGGGCCCCTTGTGCACACACCTGACCGCGCAGAACTAGGTCCCAGGCCTGTTATCAGTCACTCTGCCGCAGTGCCTCCCACAGCAAAATCTGTCTTCTTTTCCTTTGAGATGTGTTGTTAGCAGTGATGTGCAGACATACAGTAGGCTGATGGTGGCCTCGTCTGCACATAGCAAGCATAGATGGGTTTTCTAGTTTTCCAGTTTATGTCTTCTTTAGAATCATACAATGGAATGTGAAATTTGGGTGCTGATGCGGTAGAAAGGCATTGGGAAGAGTTTCTTAGTAGTGGTTGTACAGAAAGGTATAAAAGGAGGTCCTTAACTGGGTGTGGTGGCCCATGCCCACAATCCCAGTGCTCTGGCAGGCTAAGGCCAGGAAGTCCCAAGTTGAACTCAACATGAGCAACTTGTGAGAGAGACCCTGCAAATATAGTTCAGTGTGGAGGCTATGGGTTCAATCTCCAGTAACCCCCAACTCCCAAAGAAGAAAGAGGCACTTGAGGCAGAGGAGCAAGGATCTCAAGTTGTCAGCAGGACTGTTGCATGTGCAGAATGCCAGGATGCTGCTGGGCAACTGGGAACATGGGGTAGGTATTGCATGGGTGTGGCAGTTGGGGTCCTGTGAGCTCTAAGCTGACTGCGGGGCATGTTCCCCCTCAGCAGGCCCCACTCGTGAAGTTCTGGCTTTCCCCAAGGTGGGAGGTTGTGAATGTTGCTCTGCTGGCCCCAACTCTGCAGAGCTTGCACAAGTACCCTGTGCTACTGCTGTGTTTTGCCAGCCAGCTCCACCCAGAGCCTGCCCATTTGGACTCTGTTGAGAGCAGAGGAGAGACACACACATGAGGGTTCCTCATTGTCTGCATCTGGGGCAGGTGCTTGAATGTTGCTTAGCACCTGCAGTGCTCCTGATGACCCTGTACTCAACCAAAGGGGATGGGAGATGTTCCCAGGGGTCAAGGGGCCAACCAAGGTTTGGTGGTCCTTGTTTCCTGTGTGTGGTATTGTTTGCATGACCTTAGCTGCCTGCAGTTTGAATTCTGCCGCATTTCCCACTGTGATATTCATGAGCATCGCCAAGGGACGATTCCTGTGTACTTGCTGAGCTGTTGTAGTTTCTCGTCTTGTTTTGCTTGCAGGTTGCTGCTATGATCAGGTCCCTCTTGGCCCCTGCAGGGTGGGGCCCACCTTACCTCCCAAGGGGTAGCTCTGGGCCTTGAGGGGCAGGGAGCCGAAGTTTAGGCTCTTTGTCCTCCCACTGAACCCCAATACCTAGTTGCTCTTCTAGTACATGTGTTAGTTTTTAGAGCAAATGGGCATACACTATAAAAAAGGATGAAGAATTCACATTAGTTTTTCTTCCTTTGCATGGAAGATTTCAGTGTGTGTTTTGAGGAGAAGGGCCTGTTTTTCTGTAACCTTGGTGAATTGTCAAAATCTCAGTTTCACTCTGAGCCTGACTGTCTCCTTACCATGTCGTGCTGACTGCATGACACAGCTGGTCAGCCTGGGAATGTGTGTTGCAGCCAATGGCAGTTTTTTGTTTTTGGTGTGTTTTTTTGATGTGGGGGTACCGGGGATCAAACTCCTGACCTAACACTTGCCGGGCAGGCGCTTATGCCAGTGAGCTAAGTCAGCTAAATCCCTGGTCCCAGATAGCAGTTCTGTTCTCTCACTCTTGCAGTTCAGGGGCAGGCCAGTTGGGATAACCCTCACTTTATGGAGAGTACCACAGAAATGGGCCAGCAGGATGGGGGGGGGTCTCTGCTCCTCCTGCTTGGAAGTCTGCACCAGGGGGCTGCTGGACTCCACTGTCCTTGGTTGCTTTTGGTCCCCCCTCCCCCATTGTGTGTCCTTGCCTTTCTTACCCTGCCTCCCCACCCCTAGTCCTCAAGCCCACATTGCAAATCATACTTTGCCTGGGAGCTTGCTTTCCTCAGGCAGATAAGCAGGTAGTTTCCTGCTGGGTTTTGTTCTCAGACTCAAAGACTAGGAGATCAGTCTTCTTCTTTTCTTTTCTTTTCTTTTCTTTTCTTTTCTTTTCTTTTCTTTTCTTTCTCTTCGCTTCTCTTTTCTTTTCTTTTCTCTTTCTTTCTTTCTTTCTTTCTTTCTTTCTTTCTTTCTTTCTTTCTTTCTTTCGACAGTGCTGTCAATTGAACCCAGGGTCATGTGTGTGCTAGTGCTGCTGCTGCTTCCTTTCTTTAATGTTTTTTTTTCTTTTTCTTTTTGGTTAGGGTCTTGATAAATTAATTGCCTAGGCTGGCCTTAAACTTGTGCTTCTCCTGCGTCAGCCACCTGAGCAGATGGGATTATAGGTGCTCGATAGTCCCTGTTCTTGGTGCACATGTAGCATATTACCTGCTTTACAGCCCATCACCTCAGCAGATAAGGAGAGACAGGCTTTTGGGGTGGGGCTAGAGGTGAGCTGAGTGGGGTAGGTTTGTGTGGCCCCACTGCCTCCTCTGTTCTCTCCACTTCCTCCTTTCTCCCTCACTTTGTCCTGTTCCCCCTCTTTCCATTATTGACCCTTCTCCACCCTGCCTTCAGCCCCTCCTTGTATATTGTCTCTGTGAGGGCCAGATTTGAGCCTCCACTCTGGCTACAAATCCAGGGCACCTTAGTATCCCAGAATGCGTCTGTGTACTTTGGCCACAGCACGCCTAAGTTGAAAAACCTATTTTTATTATATTCTTAAATAGCCACAGTTATTAACTGATGGACTGTACAGCTACTCAGACTTAAGAGTCAGATTGGACTCCACCCGCCTTGCTTCCTGTGCAGTGTTGATGTTTGTGCAGTGCCTGCATTTTAATCAAAACAGCTGTCCGGAACACAGCTGTTAGGATGTGACCTCATCAGGAGGGCCTGGCGCCTGAGCGCCATCTGCTGTTGGGACCAGGAACTTCTCAAGCAGGCGCCCAGCTTCCCTCAGCTTTGAATTGCCTCTGGGAGTTGGTTGAGGTGTTGGGGCTGAGGTTTGCATGGCTCACAGTCTGTAGAAGTGGTCCCTGTGGCGGGTGGGGCTGTGTCCCCACAAGAAGGGGCTCTGCCTGCTGGACTTCGCTACTGCTGGACTTTATTGGCAGAGAGGC
This sequence comes from Dolichotis patagonum, assembly GCA_004027295.1. Taxonomy (NCBI): domain Eukaryota; kingdom Metazoa; phylum Chordata; class Mammalia; order Rodentia; family Caviidae; genus Dolichotis; species Dolichotis patagonum. The sequence continues at coordinate 133,814 of PVJX010002103.1, read as the reverse complement.
AAAGAGTGGGCTCTCCTCACCCCCGAATTAGTTATGCTGTACTGATAGTTCACAGGGGCTGTCGCAAGACAGCCAGTAAAAATAGTGTGTGGCTATGCAGTGGGACCTTACCAGTGCTCATCATGTACTTCTGTGGGAAAGTAGAATTTATCATACAAAAAAAGTAGTTAAGCCAGATGTGTTGGCACATGTCTCTGATCCCAGCATGTGGGAGGCAGAGGCAGGAGGGTCAGTGAGAGTTGGAGAGCAGCTTCGGCTATGTGGCAGGAGAACCTTATCTCAATAACAAAAATAAATAAGTAGTAGTTAAAAACAAACTTTGAGAAGATAGTTTCTAGTTTTTCTTAGCCAGTGTGACAGTTGAGCTGCAACATGATTTGTCAAGGTATTAGGTGACTGCATTTATTAGGTGCCCCAGGTTATGGCCTCGGACCTCCCACTTTTGATACAGTAAACTTTTTTTTTTTTTGGTAACGGGGATTGAACTCATGACCTCACACTTGCCATGCAGGTGCTTATGCCACCGAGCTAAATCCTCAACCCTTATTAGTGCTTTTTTTTTGGGGGGGGGGGTACCAGGGATCGAACTCATGACCTCACCCTTGCAAGGCAGGCGCTTATGCCACTGAGCTAAATCCCTGGCCCCTTATTAGTGCTTTTAAAGAAAAACATATTAAAGAGATTTTTACACTTGTCTCATTTTTAGAGGCCACGTGCCTTGTTGACAGTGCTTTGGGAAATGGCATTATTTCCTGTTGTGTGTATTTTTGGCCTACTCTTCAGCTGGTTGGATGGAGGTGGCATCAGGGTAAAGAGAGCAGTGCTTATGTGCCATGCCTTGGAGTGCAGTTGGTCACTATGTCCCAGATGCCAGTCATTGCTTAGCTCCCTGTGCTTCCCTACAGGGACCCACCTTTGTCCCTGTGGCAGGGGCAGCTGTCACAGGACTCGCTGTGATCCAGTTCTCGCCGGAGGACAGTGAGTAAGTGATCTGGAACAGAGGCCTCTTCCTGTAGAGATGAACAGCTGACGCTTGGTGGTTGTGGTAGAGTACGACTATAACCTGTGTTGGGTCATGGGCCAGGTGACAGTACTCAGTGCAGACAAGACTCTGAGAGGACAGAGCAGCAGCCTCACCTGGGTTCTGCCTCATTTCCTGTTCTCTTTCCTGGGTCCAGCTGTACCTCTGACCCTGGACTTGCAAGGTCCTGTCTCTGTACTTACTGGGCAGGGAGGAGAAGGGGTTGGGAGGAAGTCAGGAATAGTTTAATTTTTCATTCCAGAATTATCTATTTCCTAAAAGATGTAAGTGTTAACATCCAGTCTCTTTTTCCATTTTATTTTTTTCTCCCTGGTACTGTGAGTTGAACCCACGGCCTTTGCACTGAGCTACACCCCCAGCCATCCCCTTTTGTCTGTTTTTATACTTGATTTTCGAAACAAGATCTCATAAAGTTGCCAAATTACCTACTTGGGGCTCAAATTTTTGGTCTTTCATCTCAGCCTCCCAGTGGGAATGCTAGGTGTGTACCTGTAATTATTAAACAGGATTTTGAGACAATAATTGGACAATAAAGTTAACTAACTAGAAGAAACAAAGTGACTAAATTAGAATGTGCTGTCCATGTACCTGGCCTTGAATGTCTTTCCAGTGTTATTTCTAGGATGCTTCTATCAGAATGTCAGTACTGTCCCTTCTGAACCAATGCCATTTTTGAATTTTAAAAGAAAACCAACTGTTTTCAGTATTTATAGTCTCAGCCCTCCCAACTCATCACCAGAGATTTGGTAGGACGGGCAGGAGGTGTTAACAGTTTGTAAAAAAGAAAAAGGTGCATGGGCTTAGCCAGTGCCCAGGTGGCAGCTTTGGGTGGGCAGCAGCACTCAGCACCCAGCAGCTGATGGGCGGGGCAGGGCCCTCTGTGCTCTGCTGTCCCCAGCCTGCCCCAGCTTCTCTCTGGAGGTCGGTAAGGCCACACCTTCTAGCGCATGGAAATTGCCCTGCTCTTGTCCCAGTAGCCCAGGAAGCAAACACGAGGTGGCTCCTCACCCAGGTTACCTCTGAGGTTCATCTTCCCAACTGGCAAATACAGGGCCCTTGGGGTTATTCAGCCTGCCATGGGGTGGTTTGTTTCTTTTGCTTCTAGCCACTTGTCATTAATGAATGACTTGGATGGAGTTTTGTTTTGGGGCTTGTGTGTATTGTTTGTTTTTGTTTTGGAGACAGTGTCTCACTGTGTAGCCCAGACTGGTCTCAAACTCTCAGCAGTCCTCTTCAGCTTCCCAAGTGGGATACAGGTGTGGGCCACCACAGCTGGCGCTAACGAAGTTGGATTTTAGAGAAGGATAGGCTGGATGTGGTAGTCCAGAGCTGTAATCCCAGTTACTCAGAAGGCTGAGGCAGGAGGATTCTTAAGCTTAAACCCAGCTTGGGCAATCGAATGAGGTCCTGCTAAAAAATAGGACAATATGAAGAGCTGACAAAATAACCCAGTAGTAAAGTACTCTTCTGGTATGTGGGAGACCCTGAATTCCATACCTAGTACCATAAGGAGAAAAAAAAAAAGACCAAGCATCAAGGATTGAGACAGTAAAGTTAATTTGCTTTTTTTTTAAAATAATTTTATTTTATTTTAAAAGAGAGTAAAATTAAACACAAAAAAACAGAACAGAATGGGACATAAGAAAGCATAAATTTCAAAGCAAGACAACCAGAGATCTTCACTGTCATATTGTCTCTTGTTTTCTTCCAAATGGTTGTCCTTATCTTTGCATATGGAGAGCTCATACTAAATAACATAGCCAAGCTTTTCACAAGATGTGTAGTTCACTGGCTCCCACTTGCTAGGCAGGGGGGAGGGGGAGGGGGGACACGGGATGGGGGACAGGACAACATGAGATGTCTGATTCTCATCCCACACTCAGGCAGAATCACAGTTGCCCCCCCAGAGACAGGAAGAGTTCCTTGTTCTCCCGGCACCCCGAGTCAACCACACTGTGCAGGTACCGATGCGCCAGGGTCTCTCTCCTTCAGGCTGCCGAAAGTCTGCCACACTCTCAGCCGCCCCCAGAGAGGGGAAGAGCTCCTTGTTCTCCCGGCACCCCGAGTCAACCGCATGGTGCAGGTCCCGAGGCGCCAGGGTCTCTCCCCTGCAGGCCCCCTAGAGTCCGCCATGCTCACCTGCTATTTCTTTCTGATGAATTGACCATTCCATTTCCAAAGTTCTGAAATGGCCAAGAGACCACAGAAAGAATTCTCTTTAGGCTCCTGTTTGAAACCAGCAGCTACAGCGATCTGCTGGCCTTGCTTCAGGGCCACGTTAATTTGCTTTTCATGTCAAGAAAGGGAGGTGGCAGAGCTTGTCAGCATGTAATTTAAGCAGGTGAGAAATCAAGGGCTTTATACGTGCTTGACCTTCTCCATGGGACTTTTTGGTTGGCTGTCCAGCTCAGCAGAGCAGCCTTCTATGGACACTTTACAAAAGACCCCCTCAGCCTTCTCTTGTGATCCTGTTTGTCCTTTGTGAACAGCACCTGACACACCAGAATTTGGGAGATGCCTTCCTCAATGGCAGAGTGAGCCCTGTGGCAGCCAGAGCTGCCCATCTCCTGAGAGTCCTTGCTGCTGTGCCTGGCACGTGGTAGGGTTTGGCAGATGGTTGTGGAGTGAGTAAGTGCAGGCGCCTAGACACAGACCTGTGTGTGGAGGCCATTTCATTAAGTGTTCTATGAATAACTTAAAACTTCATCCTCTTTTATTTTGGTTGCATAGTGTGTTCCTGTGTGTACTCACATCCAAATACACATCGGTACCTGGCATAAGAGCAGGCTGAAGGTGTGGCATCTCTCGGACAAGCCCCTCTGCCTGCCCCAGGGAGCTGAGGCTCCGCACTCCTGCCTCCCCTCGCACCCTGTTCAGCACAGAGCTCAGGAAAATCCATCCGCAGACCACCTGTTCTGTGGGTCTTTTCAGGAAACATTACATACTTAGGCCTTCGGCTGCTAAGTTTTCCTTGACGATAAGGGAATATTCTGCTTTTTAAAATTGTGTCCAGTTCTGTAAAACAGGAACGTCTCCAGCATTTCTGTGTGAGACAGTGGTCAGATCTGGCAGAGTGCCTATGTCACCCTGGCCTGGCCTCCCTGGAGCTTCTGACTCAGACTGCAAGGATCGGGCCAGGACATAGTTGGGTAGGCAGAGCACGTTGAATTAAGCACAGCTCAAAAGTTGGGCTTTCATCTGTAGGAGGAGTATTTGAAGACTTTCGAGCGGAGGAGTCACATGTCAGAACTGTCCTTCAGAAAGATAAATTAGGCAGTGATGTTCAAGATGGATTGAAGAAGACAGGAGGTGGGGTAGAAAAGCAGATTGGTAGGAGCCCAGGCAGAGGGGCTGGAAGGAGGCATACAGAGCAAAGCACTGGGGGCACCAATGGGACACACGGGTGGCTGGGGAAAGGAGGGTTTTTGTCTTGGAGGGCATCTGTGAGTGGTGAGGTCCCATGGAGTGGTTTCCTAAGGGCACCGTGGATGCCTGTAGGTGGAGGTGGGGCTTGGGCTCCGAACACTGCAGGGGCAGAGTTTTCTAGACATTGAGTACAGCCAGGGAAAAGGAATACAAGGATGGTAGAAGAACGGCAAAAATTATTCCTGAACCAGCCGGGTAGCCCGGAGCACTGAGGCAGCCACATGTGGTTTAATGTGCATATAAATGGGGCCTAGAAGAGAAAGAGTGTGAGGAGCCAGCACTGAGAATGTTCTGTTCAGCAAAGACTACAGTCTAGACGTGGTGGTACACACCTATCATCGCAGCACTCTGGAGGCCGAGGCAGGAGGATCAGAAATTCAAGCCCAGCCTTGAGAAACTTAGTGGTTTAAAGCGACTGTCTCAGAATTAAAATGGGCTGGAGACAGATGCTCTGGGTTCAATCTCCATCATCTTTTTTTTTTTTTTTTTCATTTATTGTTTGGTTTGGTACTGGAGATTGAACTCACACCTCTCGCTTGCCAGGCAGGTGCTTATGCCACTGAGCTAAATTCCCGGCCCTTTTTTTCTTTGGTACTGGGGATTGAACTCATGACCTTGCACTTACAGACAGGTGCTTGTGCTGCTAAGCTAAATCCCTGGCCCTTTAAAAAAAAATTATTATTAAAAGAAGAAAAAACTACAAACCAGAGATCTGTGAAGCTCATGGAACCCTAAGCACTACAAATACAAACAGAAACCCAGCATCCAGTACAGTGTTGTCCAGTGCTGAGATTAGCATTTTGAATATAGGCAGGAAAAAGGCGTCACACTGCAGGTGTGGGTAGCTGGCTGCCCACAGGAAATGGGATAATGGGCTGGTGCTCACAAGAGGCTGCTGCCTGGCCAGGTGGATGGACAGAGCTGAGTAGCTGCATTGGTGGCTGGGTGAGACTCCAGATACCAAGATACTGCAGGAGTTTTGTTGTGCTCCATTTGCAAATAAAGCTAATACATTTGTATTTACTCTGGCATCTTTCACATTTTAATTATTTTAAGTTTTGACAAAATGGTTCTATAAACTCTTGAAGTGTTTTTCTCGGGCTCCTGCATGAGGAACACACACACTGGTCACCTACTCTTCTCTGGGAGAAGAGGGAACTTGAAGTTTGCTTAATGACTTGAGCAGAAGGCAGTCTAGACATCTCACACACTGATTTTTCTGCCTAGTTTTTCTATTCCTGTCTGTTAGTATGGAACATTTCTGGAAGGAGTTACATTCAGAGGATGGGATGAATATGCCCTAACTTTAGAGGAGGAATTCTTCCCTGGGGCCAGGGTTGTTTCCTGGGCCCCCTGGTAGTGGTTATAAGCTGGGGGCAGGGGATAGCCACTAAGCACCTGCCAGTCACCTCACCTGGAATCTAGGTCAGTGGTAGCGAGGGTGCAAGTTCAGGACTGCACTCGAGGGGCCCACCTTGCAGTGAGGGTTTTTGGAGGCGGCAGTTGTTTGCATTTACTGATTATCTTCTGTGTTCCCTGACTTCCACTTCCACACCCACTTTTTCTTTTTTGAGATGAAATTCTCATAACATAAAATTAAACCATTTTAAAGAGAACAGTTCATTGGCATTCAGTGCATTCAGCATTGTGCGGCTGTTATCTCTGCCTGATTCTACATGTTCATCATTACCCTCTGAGGAAACCAGCTCGTAACTGCTCTCCTAATGCAGGGACTCTGGTGACCACCGCATTTCTTTTTTTTTTTTTTTTTTTTTTTTTTTGTCTTTTTGAGACAGGGTCTCGATACAGTTCAGGCTGGCCTTGAGCTCACTTTGTAGCCTAGGCTAGTGTGAAACTCACAACGATCCTCTTGCCTCCGTCTCCTGAGTGCTGGGATTACAGGCATGAGCCACCACACCCGGCGACCACTGCATTCTTGTCCAGTCCATTTGTCTATTCTGGATTTTTCATAGAAACCAGATCACGCAATGTTATGTTACTTTGCATGTCTGGCTTTATTGAACATAACTTCTACAGGATTCATGCAGGTTGACACATGCATCCATGCTTCTTTCCTAGTTGCAGCTGAGTAATGCTCCATTTTGTAGATAGACCGTATTTTGTTTGTCCATTTACCCATTCATGGGAACTTGGACAGCTTCTACTGTCCGGCCAGTAAATACAGCTGCTAGGATGCTAATGTCTATTTGTGTTGAATCCTTGTTCCAGTTCTTTGCATATGTACCTAGGAGTAGAGCTGCTATGTTATGTGGGAATTCTGTATTTAACTTTTTGAAGTTTTTGAACTGTTTTCTTTCATACCTACTTTTGTTGCCAGAAAAGTAGGTGTGCTTGTTTTTACATAAGCAGCATAATTCCACAGTTCATCTACTATAGTTCAGTTTGGCCTGTTGACATCTCTCCTGACTCTAGACTGGTGTGCGTGTATGTGCAGGCCTGTGAATTCCTGACCTGGTGCATAGGTAGGTTGTAGGCTTTCCACATGGTTTACATGGGGACCATTGTACATGCTTATAGCTAACTTAATTTCCAGAAGATACCACTAGCTACTTCAGGAGTGATCTAGACTTAGAGTTTCCTTTCTGACTGAAGCATGTCTGGGGGATTTGGCCATCTCTCCTGCAGTCTCTGTGGCCCTTTCCAGCTGTGTCCTGGATACTACAGAGGCATGGAAATGTTTCTCTAGCCAGGACTTTGGGACCAGCCAGAGACCCCCTAGAAAGCAGGCCAGGTCCTCTATGCTGTCAGCCAAGGGGAACCTGTTGAATCGCAGTGGTGATTTTTTTGGTTTTGTTTTGTTTTATTTTTTGGTACTGGGATCAGACTCACAACCTTGTACGTATCAGGGAAGCGCTTGAGCCTCTGAGCTAAATCCTTGCTCACAGTGATTTTTCATAACCCCAGCCCTTTGCATTTCTATTCAGGGTATTTTCCCTGGGGCTTTTCTAGGGAAGTTTTCAAAATAAAAAGTTGAGGTCAGATTTTTCTTTTTAACATTGAAAAATGAAATACTACAATATTACTGAATGACAGTTTGGTGGGGTGACATCATAACAGAGAAGAGGTTGACAAGCTTGCTCTTTCAGCTGTTCACAAAACGCCACAACCTGAATACCATACAAACAGTGTTCTCTGTTTGTTACAGGAAGATTTACTTGTTGGAGTCCAGATCAGAAGCACTTCTGAACTGAGGTAATTTCACATATATAATTAACATGCACCAATTTTTAAAGTACATTTAAATTTCTTCAGGATTTCTGTGTATAGTGCATATTGCTGGGGATCAAACTCAGGGTCCAAGTGTGTGTACTGCTATGGAGTTGTATCTCCAGCCCAGGGGTTTTTTGCTAACAATCTAGTTTTTTGTTGCAATTTACCCACTTCTTTTTTGTGGTAGTAGGTATATACCCCAGGACCTTACACATGCTAAACATGCACTTTACTACTTAATTATGTCCTCAGACCCTTTTTCTTTCCATGGTACTAGAGATTGACCCTAGCGTCTTCACACTGTGCTGCATCCCCAATCATTTTTGGTCGGTCTGCCTGTCTTATCAGTCACTGTCTGTCTGTCTATTGTGTTTCTTTGTTGTTTGGGTTTTTTTGGTGGGGGGGGGGGATTGAACTCACGACTTAGTGCTTACCAGGCAGACACACCACTGAGCTAAACCCCTGGCCCTCTATTGTGTTTTTGAGGCGAGGTCTTGCTACATAGTTCAGACTGGCTTCACACTCACAGCAATACTCCTCCCTCAGCCTCCCAAGTGCTGGGGTTGCAGGTGTATGCCACCACACCTGGCACCCCTGCTGAGCTTAATCAGAAAGCAGCATGCTCAGTAGATTGCCTGGGTCTGAAGACTCCATGCTGCTTGGTAAAAAGCAGGAGGCATCCAGGAGGAGTTTGCAGCTGCTGAGCACAGGTTGCTCATGGGTCCTGGCTGGGCCCTTGTCACACTTCCTGTGTGTACAGATGTCCACTTGCACATTGGTTTCCGGTTGTGCCAAGATCGTGGGCCTTGTATGATGAAGGCGGGAAGAGCTGTGGCAGGTGGGAGCCATGTGTCAGAGTGGGACTAAGAGGAGATGTAGGAAATGTGATAAGGAGCAGAAGATTAAAGAACATTCCTGAGTATTTATGTGTTTTTCTTTCTTTCTGTCTGTTCCTTTTTTTGAGGGTGTGCTGGGCATGGAAGCAAGGCATTACCACAGTAGGCACTTGTTCTAGCATGGGGCTTCACCCTTCCCTCATCTTGTGTTGAGACCTAGGCTCACCAGTTTGTCCATGCTGCCCTCAGAACTTGTGATTCTCTTCCTTCAGCCTGGATTACAGGTGTGTGCTGACACACTGGTTTGAATAGTAGTCTTCGTCGTGTTTCAGACATGGCTATTTAGCCCCAAGGCTGGCCATTTAGACATTCAAACAAATGTGTAAGTACTGAGGTACAGGCCTTCTCAGTCACTCCCTTGTCACTGGAGGAAATGCAGGGGAAAGCAGGACCTGCGAGACTTTGGTTCTGTTCAGTTGGAGATTTTGTTCTTGAGATGTGTCTGCCTGTTTGTCTTACAGGTTTAGTGTATTTTTTAATGTGGTTAAGCAATGCCAAAAAATATTGGTTATTGTTTTAGAAGTATTTAGGAAATGTTCAGACATAAAAGTGAGATATTATATAATTGCCCAGCTTCAATATTTATAGGATTTTGCCAGTTTTGTTTAGTCTCCTTTCTTCCCTTTCCTCTTTCCTTCCTTCCTTCTTTGAAGTGTTGTACAACAAATCCCCCATTTTGTCATTCACTGCTACATGATCAGCATTTCTAACTGTGAAGGACTCAGATCCTTCACCGTGCCCAGCAAAGCCATTGATACCCAGGCTAGATTTCTGCTTCATTCAGATTTTTTAGTTATTTATTGTTGTTTTTAAGACAGGATCTCCCTAAATTGCTCAGACTGGTGTTGTTCTGGCTTCAGCTTCCTGAGTCCTGGAGCTTAGGCCAGAACCACTGTACTCTACTTGGACATTTGGATTTTGAATCAAGATCCAAAGAGCCCAGCATTTTAAGGGATTTTTTTAAAATGGAAAATCAAAACAGATACAAATGTAACAAATAGTGTAAAGAATTCTGTAAGCAAGCTGGACATGGTGGCCCATGCCTGTAATCTCAGCATTGACTCCTGAGGCAGTAGGAGGCTTGAGGCCAGCCTGAGCTGCATAGCAAGATTTGTCTTGGGGAAAAAAAAACAAACTTCCACTAGCAAAGTAGTGTTTGTGCTTGCTGCTGATCTTCAGTATACATACAGCTTAATTTGTTTTGAAGCAAGTTGCAGAAATAACATTTTGTTCTTGTATACAGAGGCCCATTAGATAAAAATCTAGCACTGTTGTTACACCTAAAATGTGGTTCCTTTCTGTTACATTAATTCAAGCCTCCAGGCTCCTGTGTACCTCAGGTGCCATTTGTCTGGGGTAGGACATACAGTTGGCCTGAGTGTGTTTTGAGTAGGTCACAGTTCCAGGTGGCTGCTACCTTATTCTCTTAAGAGACACCTGCCCCCAGAGGTTGTTCTGACAGACAAACCAAGGTACCACCTAGGGCCTTTGTGCTGGAGTATCTCACAGGGCCTGTTCCTTGCTAAAGGTTTGGTCAGATTTACTTTTAGTAGCATGACTTCATAGGCATTGTCATGATCTTAAGGTATGATTATGAGAAAACATTTCAGGACAACAGTTTTTTGTTTTGGGTTTTTTTGGGGGGGTGTTTTGTTTTGTTTTTGTTTTTTGAGACAAAGTCTTGCTGTGTATTTAATGCTGGCCTTGAGCTCACTATACACTAACCGTTCACTGTGGAGCCCAGGCAGGCCTCAGACTCTCAACGATCCTCCTTCCTCAGCATCCTGAGTGCTGCGATTCCAGGTGTGCACCACTGGGCCTGGCTTGTTTGTTTTTTGACACAGGATTCTCTATGTAATTCAGGCTGGCCTTGAACTCACTGCATGGCACAGGTTAGCTCAAACCTGGATAATCTTCCTGGCTCAGCCTCTGAAATGCTAGTATAATAGGTATGACCCCCACACCCAGCTAGCAGTGTTTGTTTTACTCATCTGACTCCCACTCTGATGCCAGCCATCACCTTGAGGCTACTCTGTTGGAGGGGACCCTTTGTATTTAATCACAGGAAGGCTAGTAGAGCGCTTTCAGACTGATGGCCTCATTTAAAGTTAACATTAGCCTGTGACACCAATGCCACCAGCCCTGTTTGCAGTAACTAGAGCAAAGGGAAAGGCAGTTTGGTAGGAGACCTTCCCTTCCTGTTCGCAGAACCAGACTCTGACATTACTTCTTTTGCCATTAGTAAAGTTGTCCTTGGTGACTGTAACAGCTATGGGCTCAGGGACACCGACACCTTCTTCCCCTAGTTCACAGGCCACAATTGGAGGGATGCAGTGTAGCTGTGTGCATGTCAGGAAATGGTGGTGCCCCACCAAGAGCAGCACACTGCACGCATGAGGCATTCTTTTAGAAACACTGGTACGGCGCTTGGTGTGCAAGGATGCGGCATTCTTTCTAGACTTCAAGACCTGGTGTCTCCCTGTCCCTCTTGCTGGGGACAAGCCGAGGGCACTGAGCTGTTCCCCAGCTGTGTGCTTTCACATCATTTAAATTTCCATGTGAAGCAGTTCTAGATGAGACCCAGGGCAGATGTGGGTCATGAGCAGACCTCAGACCTCAGCAGGCCCTGTCTTAGGGGATTAGGCTGGAAAGTGCGGCCTCAGCACCGTGAGAGCTTATGCAAACATCCCACAGAGGAGCGGGGCCTGCCCAGTGGTGGGGCAGACTGATGGTGGGGCTTCCGGAAGGGCTGGGGACAAGGACGGTGGGGAGAAAGGTAAACGCTGTCAACTGTGAGTAAGACTTCTGAGATGTGCATTCATTTGTTTAAATTTTCAAAGTAATATTAGCAATATTATCAATATTGGGCAATTGAACAGAAAAACATGGCCAGTAACTAATACAAGTGCTATACTATGTAAATGGGGATCTAAAACCATGAAAATTACTGTGTTCAAATTTATATTCTGGTTTTCATTTAGTAAATACTAAGCATACCTCCAAATTATTGTGGTGTTGTCAGGTTTCTTTTCTTTTTCTTTTTTTTAAAGTGTGGTTCTTATGATGTAATTCAGCTGGCCTTGGATTCCCTGTGTTGCCCAGACTAGCCTCAAACTTGGAGCCTCCTGCCTCAGCCTCCCAAGTGGTGATGTTACAAAGGTGCTGTGCTTGGCTGTGTTACTATTAGTGATAAGGTTCAGGTCTTCCAGCAGCTTTATCTGCTTTTCTAAACGGAGAGGGGTAGAGAAGATCATGCGTGCTCCTTAGCTGTAGTGTCCAGAGCTGTGAGCTCTAGGGTGGGTGTACACAAGCCCTGCATGTATGGAGAGAAGAGAGGAGCACAGAGCCCCTCTTCCTGGATCTTGCTCCAGGCCTGGCTGCTACAGAAGGTGAGTGTGGTAACTGGCATTGGCCTGGGCCTTTGCTGGCCCAGCTCCTGGGGCCACAAATGTGTGAGTCCAACCCCAAACCTTTTTTAAGTTTTATTGTCTTTATATTTTCACAGATTTGCCCCATACACAGACTACTATAGTGAGAAAAAGAAATCTATTGTCAGACATTTAAACTTTTAAAAATTATGTCCTCTAGTCTCCGTGTTAAAAACTTTAATTGCATGACAAGGGATTTTTCTTTCTCACTCTTCCTATGTGTAATAGATCAGAGAAGGTCTTACAGAAATCTTACTTTTTATTAGTAGTAAAAATAGGTATATTCTTTTTCTTAAAAATGTACTCACAGACTGATTTTTGTTTTATTTTGTTTCTTTTTTTTCTCTTAAAGCCTTGCTATGTTCAGGCTGGACTTGAGCTCACTCTGTAGCTCAGGCTGGTCTGGAATTTGGAATGCTCCTTCTGCCTCAACCTGAGTGCTGGGATTACAGGCATGCACTGCCACGCCCAGCTAAGGGCTAGGGATATAGCTTCATTGTGGCACTGCACCTGCCTGGCAAGTACAAGGTCTTGAGTTCAATTCCTGGTGCCCTCCCAATTTTTTTTTTTTTAATGTACACACCGAGACTGGTTGGAGTCTCTTCATGGCCCTGTGGGCACTCACTGATTGTCGAGGAGCTGTGACGAAAAGGCAGTGCTAGTCGTTTCTGCCCAGGCTAGTGAAGGGTACAGTCTGATTCTGTACTTTGTGCTTGTGAGTAGCCAGTAGTGTTGGTGTTACTGTGAAATTTTGGGAGGTCACTGAGCTAAGCAGGGCTTTTCATTTAAAGTGAGTAGGGTCAGTGAATACAAGGGTATTCTTTGAAAAGGTTGGGAAGAGGGGGTCTGAAGATGAGGGAAAGGAGTAAAAAAGGATCAAGATGTAGTATCGACTCCCCCACAATGAATGTGCTGTGTATTGCAAAAATACATACTACTACATTTAAAAATTAAGGAAAAAGCAAATATAAGCGAGAGTCGGCCGGGGATTTAGCTCAGTGGCATAAGTGCCTCCCTGGCAAGTTTGAGGTCATGAGTTCGATCCCTGATACCAAAAAAAAAAAAGAAAAGAAAAGGTGGCAAGGGCAACCCATTTGGGACTCTTGTCTGTTTTTCAGGAGCTATTCATATTCCCCATTCCTTTTCCACAATAAATTTTCCTACTCTGAAAAATGAAAGAATGGCTAGGTTTTTAGCAAACTCATTTCTCTAACGTTCGGCAGTGTGTGTGTGTGTGTGTGTGTGTGTGTGTGTGTGTATACATACACACATATACATATCTCGTTTTTAAAAAGATGGTAGAGAAAAGGTTTGAGCAGTCATCCTGCCTAGCAGGGCAGCCATCTTCACATGCAGGGCTCCCTGCTCACCCTGGCCCTCGGGCCTGCTGCTATAACCCATGCTGACAGAGCCACCGCAGCTTTCCAGCATTTTTTTTTTTTTTTGAAGCAGATGCCACTCACTCATTGTATAAATTACAACTTCTAACTTCTGCACCTCATTAGAGCTTTAGCTGCTGACATCCCCCAGACTGGCCCTGTACAGTTGGGAAGAGGGCTTTGTTACAGCCAAGAGCGACTCTGATGGCATTGCTTGAGTGCATGACCCTGCTCTGCACCTAAGCTTGACCTCACCTGAAGTATACTTGAGGCAGAAAGCATCAACATAGCTTTTCATGTAAGACATCATTTTGTATTATGTTGGTCCTGTGTTTTCTCATACAGTGACATCCACGAATGTCAGTCCTTAACACTTTGTAGACTACAGAGTAATAGGTGCTGGGGAATACTTCGGTAGCCCTAGTTGCTCAAAAGGCTGAGGTAGATGGATCACTTGAGCTGAAAAGTTCAAGACCAGCCTGCACAACACAGGTCTGCACAACACCAAACTCTGTCTCCAACTAAAAGAATTAGCCAGTGGCACATGCTGTAATCCCAGCACTCAGGTAGCAGAGGCAGGAAGATCACTGTGAGTTCTAGGCCAGCCTGGACTACACAGCAAGTGAAAGGCTAGCCTGAACTACACAACGAGTAGTTCAGACCCTGTTGCAAAGGAAAAAAAGAAAAAAAATCAGCCAGTTTTTTTCCTGTAAGAGGAAACTGTCCCTACCATGTGACATTGCCTTCATATAATGCCAGCAATGCTTTATGTCTGGGGGCCTTCTTCCCTAGTGCAGCTTCCCTGTGATTCACAAGACCCACTGAAGGAAGGGCCTTTGGAAATCAATGTGGCACTCAGAACTCCTTCCAAAAGTGTCATTATGTACCTGCCTTCCAGGCAGCAGTGGCAGCAGCTGTTCTGCGCAGGGGCTCCACCTCAGGCTGCAGCTGCATCCTGTGGACATGCCTGCCTTCAACACTGAGGTGGCACCAGCCAGGAGAGCTTTTGTTTCATTGACACACACATGTCAGGAGTAGGTAGTGTGGTTGGTGTGGTGATTTGGGTATGTCTGTGTGGACAAGGAAAGTTTTGAAACTAGCAACTCAGATTTTTGAGCCTTCCAGATAATTTCCCAGATGTGTTTTTCAGTTTCCAAAAAATAACTACTGTTAACTAGGTATCTGACATATGTTATGTTAACCCTGTGACTGTTTCAGTGGAAAATTGAAGTCGTTTCATAAACCACATTTGCATTCTGTTCTTAAGTTATTAAAATGCTGGAAATTCCATCTTCACCTTGTGATGCTATGGTCATATTCATGTTCATGCCTGATTTATCCACTGAGATCTTGTCAAAGATGCTGTTCCTGTCTGGGGAAAAGAAGTCTCTCATTTAGTGGGTTGATTTTCTTTGCCTCTGATTTGGGGAGTGCTGTCTGCCTGACCTGAGTGGATATGCGGGATTCAGCCTGTGCCTAGAAGTCAGGTGTTGTTTCTGAGCCTCCTGGGCTCCCAGGGCCTCTTTTCCTTCAGTGGGCTAGGAGGACCACTGGATACCCCCTGTGGCCAGGGTGCTGTGTCGACATCCTGAGATCTTCATGGTCACTGCCTTAGTGCTGTCTGCTAAGTAATTGTCCTAGTTGTCGCACGCAAATGTGAGTCCTTTGTTAATGACTTACAGGGAGACCGAGTCCTGCTGTGATAGTCGCTTCTTCAGAACGTTTTTTCTTCGCAGTATCCCGGTGTTCTCAGCACTGTGTCACCCCAAAGCATCATGGTACTGTGCACACCAGTGCATGCTAGGTTCTGTCCCAGGCCAGTGTTGTGTAAGTTGTAGCAGATGCTGAGGAGAAAGGGTCTCTGATTTATAATGTGACCGTCACATCAAGCCTCATCTGCTTCTCACATTACCCAGCACTCACTCAGCATTTTCCATGTTGTGTCTTTTCAGATCCCGGATTCTCTGTGGCAGCAGCGGCAAGAGTACTAGGACCTGAGGATGAGCGAGCTTGACCAGTTACGGCAGGAAGCCGAGCAGCTCAAGAACCAGATCAGAGTGTGTAGCGCTGTGGGCTCTGCGGCCTTTGGGTTAGGGTGGGAGTTGCCCACTGCGGGAAGGGCAGGTAGTAGGACACTGCACAGATTTACATAAGAGAGCCTTCCTTCCTTTTTTCTCTTTTCTTTTCTGTGTCTCTAGATTGAACCCACTTAGCTACATCCTCAACCCTTTTTTATTTTTGAGAGAGGATTTCCTAAGTGTTGCTCTTTCTGGGCTGAAACCTGTGAAACCTCCTGCCTCAGCCTTTCACAGTGTGGAATTACACACGTAGGCCACCACACCAGACTGCAAGTGAAGCGTAGCTGGCTCAGTGTGTATTAATTATAGATTGGATAGTTGGCCTAGTGAGTGTTGTTTTCAGGATTTTGTCTTGCATATTATAATTTGTATTTGAAGAATTATGAAATACGTATGTAAGAATTGGTAATGGTCTCCCTGTACCTTTTGTCTTCACTTTGGGAGTTGGCGTCGTGAGCCCCTCCTGTTCAGTGTTGGAGGATACATCTGCCCCCTCCAGAGAGAATGGCTGCTAAGAGGAGGCAGAATCGGTGCTGGGGGTGGGTGGGAGGGGTACTCACTAAAACAATAAAAAGATGGTATGTTAGGTACCCTAATTTAGTTTTTATTACTTTCAAAAAGGTCATTTTCCCTTAGGATGATTATTGGAACCTACAGCTTTTGAAAAACTGCTAAACAGATCAGAAATGTCTAAGTATAAACTCAAGCAAAGACTGGCTTTTGTAGAATTCTAAAACGTGACAGATTTTCCCTTCCTTCCCTTTTCTTCCCTTTCTCCCTTCTTATGGCAGTGCGTGAGACCAGACCCAGAGCCTCCTGTAGGCCAGGCAAACGCACCAGCAGAGAACTGCACCCCCAACCCTGAGCATTGGATTCTAATCTAGGATCAATATGCATGTTAAGTTGCAGAATCTGTGAGCTTTTTAAAAAAAGAGAAGGTCTTAACGGAATTAATTCTGTCCATTTTTGTGACCATTTTACAGGGAAATATGTAGTATAAGTATGTGTATCTGTTCTCATACTTAATATGAAGAGTGAGAGAAAGGGAGGTAGGCTTCTCAAGAAAAACCCAATAATCAGTGTACATAGAGGTTTTGCTTGCTTGAAAGAGCTTTCTCTTTGATTCTATTACCATCTGAAAGGCTTCTGCTACCCTTCAGGGCTGCACTTTCCAGGAAGTTAATAGCATGCAGTACAAGTCTGAACAATAGTTTGCTTTTCTGAGTGCAATGTAAAGACTAATTCTGTCATTTAAACAGCCAGTCGCATGTTCGGGCGCACTATTGGGAGTTGGAGAAGGAAGTACTCAACAGTCGTTGTAACAAAAAGAATCCTCGGTTCTAAGAATTTTACACCTCAGTGTGTGAAAGACCTGCTGAGTTCATTGTGCACAAGGGAGATCTAGATCTTTAATATTTTGACCTTGGCCCGAAACCCTAGAACTTGGGGGGCTGAGGCAGGAGGATCACTGCGAGTTTGAGGTCAATCTAGGCTACACAATGAGACCTTGTCTCAAATTACTAAAGAAATAAGTAAAGCTTACCCTGGTCAGGATTGTTCAGCATGTCCCCTCCACTAGAATTAATAAGTTCTGAAATATTTGTTTTGATGTAAAATTCCTGAAATACCCGTTCAGATAGAACCAAAAGACATGCCCCTAGCCCCTTGCACTCATTTTTGAGCTGCCCAGGATTGATTGTGTGTATTAGGCCTGTGCTCTGGTCCTGAACCATACCCTAGCCCATTTTTTTTTTATTCTGAGACAGAGCCTTAAATTGCCCAGGCTGGGCACAAACTTGGAGTCGTCTTGCCCTGGCATCCTCAGTGGCTATGATTCCAATGCCATCATATATGCCTCCCTTCCCCTAAAATTTGCATGACTTAATGTTAGCTTTAGTCTGGTGTGGTAGTGCACACTTGTAATCCCAGCATTCAGGAGACTAAGGCAGGAGGATCACTGAGAGTTTGAGGCCAGCCTCGGCTATGTATCGAGACCCTGTGCTCCCCATACACAAAAATACATACACACACAGTTTTACACAGCTCATTTCATGATTGCATTGTTTTTGGTAATTAAAAAAATAAAGAAGCGAGAGATTATATTCCTTCTTTGTGCCAAAAATTTGATGGCTAAGAATATAGGAATCAGAATTTTGAGAGACCACTGAGTTGTGTTAGACATTTACCTAAAATTTCTATTTTTAAGATTACCTTGAAGATGCTGTTTTAAATGGCAGTGTGATTTGGCCTGTTGTAAGACACTGTGTTTTCCTGGTGACTCTTAAGTTGTTGCTGTGAACTGACTCATAAGCATTCATCCAGATAAAGGAGGTCCCTATGGCAGAGGGAAGAGAACTGAGATTTCTGCAGAGCGCAGCCTGCCAGGCATGAGGCTCCTTCCAGTGCCCAGCCTGCAGCAGGTCAGGTGACTCTGAACACCCTTATCGAGTTAAAAACGGCAAAATACTCATTCTGAACACTTTACATAATGCAATATATATTTTTTATACAGAGTCTCCCTATGCAGTTCAAGCTGACCTCAAATTCACAGTGATCCTCTTGCCTCAGCCTCCTGAGTGCTGGGAAAACAGGCATGCTCCACCATGCCTAGTAGTTGATGATGTTTTTATTGTGATGCAATGCATCAGTGTATTGTTCACATTTAGGCCACACCTTGGTCTATATCCAATGAACGTCAGGGACACAATGATGCCTTGTCCAAAAGCATGAGTGCCTGGCGTCGATGCCCTTGGAGGTGACCCTGGGAACTGCACATCTTTGGGCGCATCTGGGAAGCAGGGCCTCCAGCTGTGCAACTTCCTTTGTGTGGAGTCTGGGTACTGCAAAGGAGAATACCGGCCTTGCCTACCTGGACTGGCTCCCTCTGGCAACCAGCTGTGCTCCACACATGTGCAGCACGCTGTCCAGGGGCTATAGGTCACACCAGCCTGGGCTGTAGCTTAGGGCTCCAGCTGTGCGTGCTGCCCTGGGGCTCCAGACCAGACTGACTGGCAGTGACAGGGCTAGACTCCTGCAGGGGCCAGTGTTCTGCCTCCACGGCCCAGGCCTTTGCAGGGAGGCTGCGCCATCCTGCCCAGAGGAGGAAGTTGCTCTGGGAAGCTCCCACCACTCACATACTAATTTGAGATTATAGGACTTTTCTGGTTACTTTGATGGCTTGTTAGTAATGAAAATTCATGAGAACCTTGACAGTCTGCACCTGCTTCACTAAGTTGTCTAAGCAGTGGTCTATATAGATGATGTTCTGTACATGGCGATTTACACTGCTGAGCTGTCATAGATTGATGACTAGATGGCAAGAGCCAGCAAATCTCATCAGATTTCCAGGTGCCTTTTCTCTTTACAGAATTGAGATTTAATGATCGGAAACAAGAGTCCTTAGTACTCTATAAAGGAACAGCTCTTTGACTGGACCACTGGTCTTAGAGCTGGCTTGTTTTGAGCTCTGTCCTCTTGGGAAGACAAAGCCAGTATAGCCATCTGTGGGAGGGCAGCACCCCATGCCAGGCCCCTGGTTGTTGTCCTAGTGCTGCCTGCAGTTCTGGGGTCCCGGGCCCTTTCCAGTCCTGATGAGGGCATGTTGGCCTAGCCTTGCTTGGCTGCTGCGAGCATTGCTGTGGGCCAGGCGGCCATGGTCTGGGGTGAAGGGGAAGGGAGTAGAGTTCTCTATCTGTGGAGCCACTTTTCCTCTTGTCTGGGACTCTGAAACTCCTGTGTGTGAGGGCCTAGGAGTGGATGTCTGGATCGTGACTGACCCCCTCTGTGGTTATTTCCTAGGATGCTCGAAAAGCATGCGCGGATGCAACTCTCTCACAGGTAAGAGGTAGGAGCTCTGAGCAGCCACCCACGGGGCTCTGCACTGAACCGTGCCCAACCTGTCCCCTGCTATAGACTGAGGGGCCTTGGGGACCTTGCTTTTGGAATTCATTCTGGTGATGAGCAGGAGTGATGAGCTTTGGTTCCTTAGATGAAAGTAATATCTCTAGCTTTAAAAGAGTTACCTGTCAGGGGCCGGGGATTTAGCTCAGCATCCTAAGCGCCTGTAAACACGAGGTCATGAGTTCAACCCCTGGTACCGGGAAAAAAAAAAAAAAGGTTACCTCTTATCACAAAGTTAATAGTTGTAAAATGCTGTTCTTGTTTTAAAGTGTGATATTTTACGCTCAGTGACAGAATCTGCCTTAGAACTTGAGGTTTTAATGTCCAGTTTGGCACCTCCTCAAAAAGTTAATGATACTCTTACTCAAAATTACTATACGATGCAGGAACTTCTTGCCAGATATGTCTGAAAGTATCGAAAGTATCTGAAAGTTTCTGAACAGATATATGGACAGGACACATTCTGAGACCGGCAGACAGGCTCACAGCCTTCCCTACACTGCATTCTACATGCACAGATGGGCGGCCGCGCTGGCCAGGGCAGCATACTTGAGTACACCTCAAATCCCCTACATTGTGGTCCCCACTGTGCCTGCAGCATCCCAGGATCAACACACAACCCTTGCCCTTCTACTGAGAGATGTGGGATGAGACCAGGAGAGTAAGCTGAGTGAGCAGGTGTTGTGACCAGGGTCCACAGGCCATCTTTCCGTTTCATAGCCTTGGATCTCAGGTTACTGAACCTGTGGGGGAAAAAACCCTGGAAAAAGAATTACTGGTTTACTGGGGACCGTAGTGTACCACATTGGCTCCAGTGTTGTCCACAGTGGCTGAGAAGTGGAGTCTCTGTGGACTGTGGTTTGTGCATGCACTGGAGTATTACTCAGCTGTGAAAAGTGCACAGCAGTGACCCAGGCACAGGTAAACCTCACGAAGGACTGCATTTTATGGTTCAACTTAGAGAAAATATCTGCAACAGGAAGGTTCCTAGAGACAAGGAGTGGATGTGTGGCTGCTCAGGACGGGTGAGAGAGGGGTGGGAGTACCTCTTAGTGAATGTGGGGATCTTCGAGGGCGGTGGACATGTTTGGAACTAGACTGCGTGATGGTCCTGCAGTACTGTTCATGTGCCAGATGCCGCTGAATTGGATACTTCAATGTGGTTGCCTTCAGTTCTGAGGCCCAGCAAGAAGGAGTGGGGCAAGGGCAGAGCCTGTGGAGGCTGGTGCTGTACTGCATGTGTGTGAGGAACAGAGGGAAGGAGATGCCTGAGATCTGACCAGGATCATGGGCAGGTGGTCTGGGAAGACAGGAGAGTTGCAGGTTGAGTTGCTTCTTCACAGTGTTAATCTGCTGGAACTCCTTATTTTTAAGATCACAAACAACATTGACCCAGTGGGAAGAATCCAAATGCGTACCAGGAGGACACTGAGGGGGCACCTGGCCAAGATCTACGCCATGCACTGGGGTACAGACTCCAGGTATGTACTGCATAGCAGAACTATGCTCAGTGAATGTGTGAGGCACTGAGTCTGCGGGGGTGGGCTACCAGGCAGCCAGGGCAGCAATCCCAGGCCCATGTTGCCATGCTGCCTCACCTGGTAGGCTGAGTGTCTTCCCTCCCCCGTGGAGTGCTGCTCTGGCCGGCCCTGGCTTCATTCTCAGCTCTGCTGCATGCTGCTCACGTGACCTCAGGGACATTGTCTCTCTGCCCTTGGCCTGCTTGGTGGTCCCCAGAAGCCTAGAGCCTGCCCAGGGCACTGGAGGATGCAATAGGCTGAACATCAGGTAGCAATGCGAGGGCCAGACTTCATTTCTTTTTTGCCCAGAGGGCTGTGGGGTGCCCTGCAGCAGATGGGAGCAGCTGTCCCCACCTCCTTGCCTAAGCTGTAAGGAAAGCCCTCCATCAGGACTTCTGGTCCCCATGTTGTGTTCTGCCCCTTCCTCAGACTTCACCCTTCCCAGGGCCTGAGGTCTCTGACCCTGCCATTGGCACTCTTCTCACCTGCCCCTGCCTGGCTTGAGCTGGGGCCTCAGCCCACCTCCTGCTCTCAGTAGTCCATTAGACTTCCCTCTTTCAGAGGATGCTAGGTGTGTCCCTTTTGCCTTTTTCACCCAAATAATTCAATAAGATGTTCCTTGACTTGTTCCTTAACTATCATGTGCTCTCTTACCCTAATAGGAGTCTTGACAGTCCTCTTTTGAGTAGTATTTTTTTCCATGTTCAGTTGCCAGAATGGAATTTTCTGCTTGACTTTTTCTTTGTTCATGGAATTGTCTGCTTTCGAGTATAAACAGCTGGAGAACAAACGCTTCTATCTTTAGTTTGTTCTGTGCAGTCCTGCATGCCGTTTTGGTGTGCAGATGAGCACTGGCGTGCCGTGCTGATGCTTCGGTGGCAGGGAGGATGGTGGGGCTGGGAGCTGCGCTCGGCCATATGCTCCCCTGGACGGAGGCATGGGCCTCACATTTCCCTGTGGATGCCAACTTCAGAATTCTGAAATGTATATTTGATTTAAATATTTTTTCACAGTAGGGTTTGAATCAGGGCCTCATACTTGTAGACAAGCAATCTACCCCTGAGCCCTATCCTAGCCTAGAGTGTATTCTGAATGCACTGCAGGGAGAGCTGGTGGCTGCCTTGGTCCCCTGACCCCTGGTCCCCGTCGTTCTTCGATGTAAACATGAACCTTACAAATATGTCCCATTGTTGATTAAAACAGAAATAATCTGGATAGGCTGGTGTGATCCCAGAATCCTAGCACTTGGAGGCTGAGATAGCAGGATCACAGGTTTGAGGTCACCCTGGGCTATGTGGCAAGTTCAAGGCATGCCTAGACTACATAATGAGGTCCTGTTTCAAAAAATGAATAATAAACTAAAATAAAAAAAGAGAAGTATTACCATGTGTGGTGGTGCACACCTATAAACTCAGCTGCTCAGGAAGTTGAGGCAGGAGGGTCACGAGTCTGGGCAAGTTAGATTATCTCAAAAGTTAAAGGAAGTTGAGGATGTGGCTTAATGGTAGAGCGCTTGTCTCCTGGGTATCCGGAAAAATTTGTGAATAAATGAATAAATAAGTGAAGTTAGCAAAAAAAAAATGAAAAGCAGACATACTTATTAACCCACTTGTGTTGGGATTCTTGTCAGTAGGAGACGGTATGCAGCATGTGACTTTGTACGTGGGACGTGAATGCAGCACATGTGCAGTGCATGGTCAGGGACCGGGGACCTGGGCATGGCGTCCAGCTGCATACTCTCCTCAGACCCCAGGCGCTGCATCGGCAGCTGGGTGTCGGGAAGGATGCCTGTGGTCTGGCTCAGAGCAGGGTGTAGCCTGAGTGCTGGGGCAAGGCCATGGGTCAGCAAGGCCAAAGTCCAGGTCATGGGAACACTGGGGAAGTCATGTTGGTGCCCCCTCCTCCCTGCATAGGGGACTAGGTTCTGTTTGTGGAGTTCTTGTTGTTCTGTACTTTTAATTTATTTATTTTTTCTTGCAGTGCTGGGCATTCCCATGGCTTTTACACTGAGAACCACATCCCCAACTGCATGCTTATTTGCTTAGTTTTAAATTTTGAGCTGGACTTGGTAATACACACTTACAATCAGGGTCACTGCAAGTTAAAGGCCAGCCTGGGCTACATAGTGAGTTCAAGGCCAGCCTAGAATACATATTGAGACGTAGGGTCTTCTAAGTTGCCTAGACTGGGCTTGAATTTTAAGTCCTCCTCCCTTAGCTTCCTAGAGTGCTGGGATTACTAAGTGTGCACTATAGTGTCCAATTGTATTGTTTCTCTTTCAACAGGGCACATATGTTTCATAATGTATGATCACAAAGAAAAACCAGCACAGTGCTAAACAGGACCTCCAAAGTCCAGGACTGCTGCTTGGCATTTTGTCTTTTTTGCTGAGTATTTTCCCCATGTCCTCATCTTCCTATCTGCTGCTTTTGTTGGAATGACTGTTTCATAGCGAGAAGCGAGTAGCTTGGTGCTGCTGAGATGTATGCCCGGCCCCCAGACCTGTTCTTGAGTGCATTATTTGACTGTGTACTCCTCAGGCCCTCACCATCTGTCATGGGGTGAGAACAGCTTGAGCAAGCATATTGATGGATCTGTTTACACTAAAGTTCTGCTTTTGTGAAGTCTTAGATACGCATTTGGCCACCTAGGTTACCGTTGGCTTTCTCTCCTTTCCAAAGTCTCCCAAAGTCTCTGCCTAGAATCGAGAGCCCACTCTGGGCATGGCACAGGGTGTAAGGTACTTGCTGTGGCTGCTCCTGCCTTAATCGGAGCAATCCGATCACACTCAGAGACTTGGGGCATGCTGCCTTGACCCAGCCATTGCTGACCTGGAATTAGAGATGCATCTTCTCTCACCTTTGGGGATCAGCACCAGGCTTAGCGCTGCTTGGCCCCGAGAGTCAGCAGTTATTAATCTCTCTGCCCGGGCACCACTGAAGGTGACCCCCTAGCCTGCAAATGAGCTCAAGTCTCAGAGGAGCTGGCTTTGCAGTTCATGCAGCTGAACCTGAATGCAGAGGAGTGGCATAAAGAGTGGCGTTGCAGCCTTGGCCCATAATCCCAGCCCTCTGGGAGGCTCAGGCCAGAAGGTGGTAAGTAAGCCTGGTAACTCGGCAAAACCCTGTCTCAGTGTCATGAATTAAAAAGGGCCAGAGATGTGGCAAAGTGTGCAGGCCCTGGGCTAGGTCTCCAGTCCCATCAGAAGTTTGTCACTGGAGGGCAGAGGCCAGCTCAGGGTTGGAGAGGAGCTTTGTAGGTACAAGTCCCTAGGTTCGACCTCTACACCAAAACAAAATTGCATCTGAATAGTCTGGAAGGATTAAAGTGTCAAAAGTGATCAAAGCTGTGTTTCACTCAAGCTTTTCATGAGCTTCAAGGAGCAAAGTGTGCTTCCAGCTGAAATGGTAAAACCTGTGCCCTTTGGTTGAGATTTCAAAGCTGTAGACACAACAGGTCATTGCTTATCTAGCGTGCTGACCCGTCTCACCCCTCCCTCAGCCCCTCTTCCATTCTCTGACCTCTGCAGGGTCTCTGTGCCTGCTCACTCAGCCTGCTGTCCTGGTGACTCAGTTCCTTTGCCTCTTAGCTGTCCTACCCGATTCTGCAGGATTCTGCAGTGCAGAAGGGACAGGCCATTTACACACAGACCCTGACCTCAGCGAAGCTTTGTGGAGCAAGAACAAGTCCTGACAGTTCACAGCAGCACTGCTATTGGTCATCTGTGTGCCACAGGTGGCCCAGTGCCACCTCCTGCTTCCAGAGACCATGTTCCGGTTTTTAGCTCAGCCTGGAAAGTTCCACAGGGCTTTTTAGTTAGCTGATATTTCATGAGTTTGGAATGTCCAAAAACTTTTTATTCCTTATATGCAGGCTTCTCTGTGTTGGAATGGGACAGGAAACTGCAGGCTCAGGAGAGAGCTGAGTGTCCTCATCTGGTTTGCAGTGAGGAGATGGGCAGCCCCGCCAGGGTGGAGCCTGGGAGCCCTGCCATGCGGGAGCCCAGCACTCTGCAGGTCAATAGTAACCTGTAGCCATGTATCCTTCCAGGCTTGCACAGCTGCTCTGACATTCAGGTTCTTTTTCTTCTGTAAGTAGGTGTGCTTTGCTTCCAAGTTGTTACATGGACACTTCGGGAGTCACCGATGCTGCACTCCTGGCCCTTCATGGTGAGGTTTCTGTGGCCATGGGACTGATGGCTGCTCTTGTCTGTCCTCTAGGCTCCTCGTCAGCGCCTCGCAGGATGGGAAACTCATCATCTGGGACAGCTACACCACAAACAAGGTGAGCAGTGCAGACCCTTCCCGGAGCTCCCCAGGGACGGATGTGCTTCTGAGGGGAGTCCCCTGGAGTGAGGAAGGGCCAAGTGCCCCGCTGCTCTCTCCCTAGGGTGTCAGGAGAGCTGGCTCCCACTCTGCTCAGCCTAGGAAGTCTCGTGCTTTACTTAGAGAGTGCAGAAATACAGCTTCGCATTTAGTTATTACCAGAGGGGTTTTTGTTTGTTTGTTTTTTGCAATAGAAAATCTGAGAGGCATTATACTTTGAGTGTAAATTATATTATTTTTAAAATCTAGCCTTGCTAGGTATGGTGACACATGCCTGTAATCCTAGCATTTGGGAGGCCAAGGCAGAACCATCACTGGGAGTTCAAGCCCGCCCTGGACTACATAGTAAGACCTTATCTCAAAAAACCAATAAATAAATAAAAATATACATACATATATACATACATTTAAAAAAAAATATATCTGGGGACCAGGAATGCAGTTCAGAGGTAGAATGCTTGCCCAGCATGCTCAAGGCTATGGCCTTGATCCCCAGTGCCTCAAGTGAAAAAAAATAAATTTAGCTGAGCTCAAAGCATGTGTGTCCCTGAAATCCCTGCTGTTCAAGCCACTGGGTAGGGACAGAGGACTTGCCTAGCTTATGCAAGGCCCAGGGTTCAGTCTCCAGCACTGCCAAACAGAAATTTAGTCCAGCTTGTCTTGTTTTTGAAAAGTTGTGTCATCAGTGCAAACAGATAGAAACCTGGTTCAATCTGGTTATTACAATTATATATTACTAAACAATGCTAATGTGTATAAAAAGTTTTAGAAGTTCAGCAAACTCATCTATGGCACATTCTGATATGTGCAGGACTGTGATGACAAGCTTGGTACTGCAGTGAAAATGCTTTGTTTCTTTGGGTTGGTATGGCCATCTTGACAAGCTGTTATAGAGCTTCCTCTTACAGATCTTTTAATTAGGCGGCCCCTCAGTCAGGAGGTGCTCTGTCCAGGGCCTACCTAGCATCAGTTGTGACTTTAGTAAATGATAGATTCCATTGGTGTTCTAGTGTGTAGAGATTTCCACCCATATGACTGGTCACAAATACATTTCTCTACAAAAAAATTATAATTTTGGCCTTTATTTTGCTCTGTCATCTCCTTTGAAATGAAAATTGAAAACTAGTAGTATACTCATAGTGTCAGTAGTTGATGCTTGCTAAATTGTCCACACTTGAATCTGACTTCACAAGGTCTCTCGCCTCAGCATCAGGTGTGTGTGGCTGCAGACGTGGGCTGCTTTGCCTAGCTAGTGGTGAATGACATCAGCCTGACGATGTGTTGCCTCTGTCTGTGGCTAGGTCCACGCCATCCCACTACGCTCTTCCTGGGTCATGACCTGTGCTTACGCCCCCTCTGGAAACTACGTAGCCTGTGGCGGCCTGGACAACATCTGCTCTATCTACAATCTGAAGACTCGTGAAGGGAATGTGCGTGTGAGCCGTGAGCTGGCAGGACACACAGGTACTCATTCTCATTAGGGACCCACACATGCTGCTGCCCACTGGGGTGGAGTGCATGCTTTTGCTTCTTACTGTTATTAATTGCATCGGTCATTCCTAAGTATTTCAGCTTAGTAAAAGTTATAGTCGCAGCTGAGCATGGTGGCACATACCTATAAGCCCAGCATTCTGGGAGGCTGTGTCAGGAAGAATTGCAAGTGAGTCCAGCCTGAAGACTCAGCAAGACTGTCTCAAGTGAAAAGGGAGGGGTGACACCACAGCCCACCTTGCAAAGCCCTGGGTGTAGTCCCCAAATACTGGGGGGAAAAAAAAAGATGGACTGCTTGTTTTGCTCATTTCTGTTCTACTTGATTTCCTTTGTCTCCTGCCTCCCTCAGTTGGCTCCCTGGTTTCTCATTAAATGCTGTTGTCCAGAGAACAGTTCCAATCCATGTGAGCTGCAATGTGTTGGCACAGCTGTGCTGAGTGCTCTGCAATTGTCTGTATGTGCTAGTGTTAAATAGAGCCATAGTTTTGATGTGTCTTGAAGAAATTAGGCTTAGAAATTTGAATATATTACAAAAAACGTAGTCTTTTGCACTCACACCTGTGTTTGGCCCTGTGGCACTGCCCTGGCATCCTGTAGTTATGGTCATCTACGTCTTGTACAGGAGCCCTATTCTCAGACAAGCGGGAAGTTGGGGGTGGCACATGGCACATTTTCCTGCAGTGAATTTGTAAGTTAGGCCTAGGGAAAAGCTCACAAAAGCAGCTAATAAGAAACTACACTGATAACAGTGACACTTGACAGTAGAACTGTTTTTCAGACTTGAGAGAGTTATGTTTTTCTGGACTTCTCCATACAGTATTTCAGACTAGGTTGACCTTGCGTGTCTGACACCAGGCAGGCAGGGGAGACTGTGGGGAGGTAATAGGTGTGTTACTGGCGGGCCTCCCTGCTCTTATTCACCTGAAAAAATCTCTTTCTTTTCCTTTTGTTTGCAGTGCTGAGGCTCTCTCTCTCACAGGGCCTTGTGCATGCTAGGCAAGCTAGCTACACCCAGCCCTGATTTTATCTTTTACATTACGTTACGTTATGTTGTTTTTTTTTTTGAGACAGGATCTCACTATGTCCTTTAGGCTGGACCTCAACTTGGGGCAGTCCTTCTTCCTCTGCTTCCCAAGTGCTGAGATTTACAGGCATGCACCACCATGGCTGGCTTATCTTTATTCTCTTTTTTTTTTTTTTTGGTACCGGGGATTGAACTCACGACCTCGCGTTTGCCAGGCAGGCGCTTAAGCCACTAAGCTAAATCCCCAGCCCCTTATCTTTATTCTCAAACAATATTTTTCCTCAATATGTAGAATTCCGGGGGGCTTTTGACCCCCACCCCTTTAAAGATTTACTTTTGGCTTTAGCAGTTTTTCTGTGATGTGCCTAGGTGAGATTTTCTTTATATGCATTATGCATGTAAATTTTGTGGGGTTTGCTTTGTTTTGTTTTTGTCTTTTTGACACAGGTTTCGCTACAGTTCAGTCTGGCCTTGAACTCACTATGCCTAAGCTGGCCTCGAACCTGTAGCAGTCCTCCTACCTCAGCCTTCCAGGTGCTGAAATTATAGGTGTGCACCACCACGCCTGGCCAACTTAGTGTTTTATTAACTTGTAGGAGTTGAGTGGTGTCTTCAGATACCTCTTCTGCCCCTGCTCTTTTCACTCTAGCAGATAGCTCTTCCCATCTTCTTTCCAGCCATCTCTGCCTACCCTGGTCTGTTTATTTCTCTGTCTGTCTGAGTTTTGCCGATTTCACTCAGCTCCAGCATGCAGGTGGCCATCCAACAGATGCTTCCTGCAGGTGGCTTGAGGAAGACCCCTTAGGTTCCA
The DNA here is from genome assembly GCA_004027295.1 of Dolichotis patagonum. Classification (NCBI taxonomy): domain Eukaryota; kingdom Metazoa; phylum Chordata; class Mammalia; order Rodentia; family Caviidae; genus Dolichotis; species Dolichotis patagonum. Next base: position 105,263 of record PVJX010002103.1, on the reverse strand, counting down.
GCCAGAATGTACATTTGTGAACTTTTGGTGGTTTGTATGTACGATATCTGTTTTTCAGTTTTAGAGTTTTTCTTTGCTTCTGTTTTAAAATGGTTTGTATGTTTCTATTAGGATTTTCTTTTTGTTTATAATAAACATTTCATTAATGCCTTGAGTAGTTGTAATAATTGCTTTTAAAATTCTTGCTATTGACAGGTGGAGTGGCACATGTCTGTAATCAAATTAGGAGGCTGAGGCAGGAGAATTCTAAGTTTGAGGACAACTTTGCAAGATCCTGTCTCAAGATGTAAAAGGGGTAGGGACTTGGGATGCAGCATAGTGGTAGAGTCTCCCTGGGTTTTGTCCCCAATAAGGCCCAAAAGAATTCTTTTCTCCTAATTGTAGCACCTTATCTTACTACTGGTGGTCTCTGGGGATCTTTGTCTTAAAGCAGGTGACATTTTGCTATTTTACAGTTTAGCCATTTTGAATTGCAGCTCACACATAAATGTCATAAACACACTCCAGCTTCTGTCATGTTCCTGTGAGGTACCCACATTTAAGTTTGTTTTATCAGGCAGGGCAACTGTCTTTCCTTTGTCATCAGCTGTGAGTATTTTCTCCTGTCCTCTCGGCTTTGGTTGGGGCCTGTGTCCTGCATGTGACATCAGAGCCAGGTGTCTAGGCAGCTGTGTGTGTGACACCAACCCTCTGGCAGTCTGCTCCTCTCAGCAGCCTTCCCTAAAGGCTGTGGAGCCCCAGGTGATGTCAGGAATGGGCTTTTGGTGGAGTATAGTTGCTCACGGACAGGCCAGGCCCCTCCTTTCATAGCCTGCAGCCTGGGCTGTGGACCCAGGGCCAGCCTCAGAAGGAGCACGGCTGGCAGTTCCAAAGCAAGGGTTCCCTGTGGAAGGATTAACTAGAGAGTTCAGCGACCAGGGCGAGGTGCTTATAATACGTTACCAACAAAATAAACTTTCAAGTTCTTTTTTTGGTGAAAATAATTGTGAAGGCATTAGATTATGTTGAAAAGCAGTTAATTGCCTAAAACCTCATTTTTGACAAGACTATGTAGCCTAGTCACGTAGACGTCCGTTGTCAATGACAAACCTCCGGGAGCTTGTGAAGAATAGGTGACTCTGTCCTTGAAGGCTGTCGCTCTCTGAGACTCCTGTGTGAATGTGAGACCCCAATTTGCTGAGAGCCCTCTGCCTGGTGCTCTTTCTGAAGCCCAGTGACAGCTTTGTTACGTGCTGGGACCCAGTATGGCAGCTAAAGCTTTGTTTTCTGGCCCAAGTTTCTTTTTCCAGTGAGAAGCTAGACGTTTTTCATATTCATGGGTGCAGAATAGATTTCTTTCTGACAGGCACCAGCAAACTTGGATAAAGAGAAGAGGCTGTCTCCTAAGCAAATATGTCCAGAAGTTACGCCAGGGCCTTTAGTTATTTTTGTCGTCTTTGTCTCGGCAGCCCCACCTCCACTGGCTGGAGGCAAGCCCAGCGCTTTCCCTCAGCTGTGCCAGGCCTCTGTCCTGCCTGCCCATCGCCCAGAGAACATGTCCCCTTTTCAGAGTTGACCACCCAGTTTGGCACAGCCTGCCGTTGCCTAGAATTGTCCCACGCCCACCTGCCAGCCGCCTAATCCCGGTAGACTGTGGGCTACCTGGCAGCATGACGGTACCGGGCAGCCGAGGCTACAGCCTGTGACACCTGCATAGCCACAGCATTGTGGCTGAAGCCTGCGTTCCTGGAAAGGCTGCTCACGCTCTTCTCTGGCCCTGTGTTCGTAGAATCTTTTGTAATTTGCTCCTCCTTGCAGCATGGAGGCTCCCTCCTCTTTGGCATTTTCCCACTTCAGATCTTGGGCTCGCTCCCTTGTCTGTACACCTTCTCTTTTCCTTTTGAGCGACTGAAGCAAACGCCTACACTCCTTGTGAGGTCAAGGGCTTTTGTCCCAGTTCTGGGAAAATGGTTGTCCCCTGTCCTGGGATAGAACCTACGGCAGATGCTGATGTTATTCCTGCAGACCCCTTGGCCATTGATTCTGGTTCTGGGCATTCTGGGCCCCTTCTCAGGCGGAGTCTCATCCTTGACCTGTGCTCACCAATGCAGGCTGTCAATATATATCATTGTGGAAGTTTTGTGAAGTTTTTTTCCTTTTTTTCTTTTTGGTCTTTTGAGACAGTCTCTTTATGTAGTCCAGGCTGGCCTTGAAGTCACTTATATAACCCAGGCTGGCCTCAGACTCACAGTGATTTTCCTGCCTCAGCTTCCTTAGTGTTGAAACCAGGAGTGCACTGCCACACCCAGCTTGGAGAAGAAATTGGAATTCTCTTGTGTATTTTTTACTTAAAATCCCTTCCAGAACTCCAGTGTTAGCTTTTTGTTAGCATGTTTGTTTAACTTCTTTCTATGTAGTGCAGGCTGGCCTTGAACTCGCTGTGTGGCTCATGCTGGCCTCTAACTCACGGTATGCCTACCTCAGCCTCCTAACTGAAGGTCCTAGGCACACGCTGTCGCGCTCTCTGCAGTGCTGTCCTGGAGCTGCAGATAGCTGTGCCGTCAGTGCCCTCATCTGTCAATGTTGTTGGACATTTGGGCCATTTCTGGTCTGTTGTTCTGTGCTGTGGAGGTGGCAGCCCTGAGCCCACCCGCAGGTACCACATGGGGAGCAGCTGTCTCAGGTAGTGGCTCCCAACCAAACCAGCACCTTTCAGGGTTGGTACCACCTGCCACCCCCCCAGCTGCCCTCTCTGGAGCTTGTCCCTGTGCTCATGGCTCCAGGGACTCAGAATGGCCTTGCTGCTGGTACTTGGGGTGAGGCCAGGGTAGGGCCAGGCTGCAGTCCAGCCTCCCGCATGTGCACACACACACTGGAACTCGTTTGTGCTTCAGGATTCCTCCCAGCAGTTCTGGGAAGTGAGGCCTCATAAGCAGGGAGACTTAAGAGTCAAGGCCGTGGGAGCTGCCCTGCTAGGGAAGGGCCAGTGTGTGTGGACTGTGCAGGATCCACTTGGTTGTTCACCTCCACATAGGGGAGCCCAGAAAACACTGGAGACCAAGCTGTCCAGTGCTGAGCTTACCCTGTGCTGGCTCAGTTGCAAGTGATACCCGTGTCTGCATGGAGCATTCGTTCTGGCTGTGCATGCAGTCACCAGCGAGGCCCCGTCAGCCCTGTGCATACAGTCTTACTGCTATCAGTGTCACCCAGTTGGGGCCACCCGCTCTTGTGCTGGGGTTCCTCCTGGCCTGGGTGGTTGGTTCTTTTCTGTCTGCTGGGGGCTGCAGTGCCTGTGCCCAGAGGCAGAATGTGATGGCCAGGAGCCACATGGCCTGGGGGAAGTGTGGGCCGTAGGGTTGCCACAGCTCACTTTCCTGCCTTCTCTGTGCATGTGTCGCCACGTGGGATCAGAGGTGGTAGCATGGATGGAGCTGTGTGTGGACCCTTGGGTGGGCAGTGGAAGAAGTGCTTGTGCCAGAAAGCCAACAGAGAGTTTTGGTGGAGATGTGGGCAGCGGAGACCAGGTGAGGGTGCAGGGTTAGCAGGGACTTCTCAGTACTGGAGATTGGAACTCCAGCTCCAGCTCCAGCTCTATTTGTTTATGTATTATTTATTTGCTTATTTTTGAGGCAAATAAATTATCTTGCTAAATTGCCAGGGCTGGCTGTGAACTGGTGGTCCTCTGTCTCTGCTTCTCAAGGAGGTTGCCTCAGAGCTGCCCTGGACCCAGCTCTGTCGAGGAGTGAGGTGTCCAGTGACCTGGGCTTGCTTTCGTTTTTGCCCACTCAAACAGGGTCCTGTAGGCTGATGGGCTCGGAGGGTGAGTGTTGCAGTGAATACTCCAGCTAACAGGAATCTTGACAGAATTGCCAGGGTTGATGTAACCCTCTGAGGGCAGGCTGAGGCCAGCTCAGTGTCAGCCCTGGGCAGTACAAGGTTTGATGATCATGAACTCTGTTCTTGGTACATGCCAGAGCTGGGATGAGTGTGCTAGCTCCATGGTCACTTAAGCTTGAATTCAACGGCAAAATATTAGAAAACAGCTTTATTAATGCAGAGACACAAAATTGATGTTTTGTTTTGCTTTTCCTGTCCCTAAACTGTTGAGGATGGAGCGTTTCTCTGCCAGCCCACCTTACCTGGTCTCCTTCCCAGAGGGTGGGCAGGAGCATCCTGGGGTCCCTGGCATCACTGTCATGGAGTTGTTCCACCATCTTTTCCTGTGCCCTCTGTTAGTCTTTCTGAAGCTGCAAGCCCTCTCTGCCCTGAGCCCCTGACTCAGGGCCTTCTCCTGCCTCTGGCTGGGTCATCTGCTTAGAACACCCTTGGGAACACCCTTGGGAGAGCACCCTTGGGAACACCCTTGGAAGAGCGCCTGCTCTCCATCCCTGCTGCCACGCATCCCTCCTCAGCTTGCTGTGTTGCCCTTCAGGTTCCTGTCCTCCTCTTCTCACTGGAGCATGAGCTGCAGTACAGCAAGGCTGTGTTCTTGCCCTGGGTCTTCTCTTGTTAGTGAGCAAAAGAGGGCCCAAGGGGAGGGAATCCCTGCATTTAGCTGAAAGCTTGAGGTGTTTCGTGGGCACCATGCTGCTGGTACACTGGGTGCATTCAGGCTTTGGTGTGCAAAGCAGAGCAGAGGGTTGTAGTCAGAGCCTGTCCCAACCTGGCCCTGGACTCTACTGCACGCTCATCCGACTCCCTGCCTTGCTGCCCATAGTCACAAGGTGGGGCTGGACTGGACTCATTCTCGTTGGCTCACTGTCGTCTGCTCTTTACCAGGCTACCTGTCCTGCTGCCGGTTCCTGGACGACAATCAGATCGTCACCAGCTCTGGAGACACCACATGGTGAGTGTAGACCTGCTTGGAAACTTGCCTTTCTTCACAAGGTGGGGAGGAGTGCACAGTGGAGGAAGCATGGTTCTGGGCATCAGGTAGACCTTTTTTTTTTTAAACAGGGTCTCACTGTGCATTATAGAGTGGCCCTTGAATTCACTTTGTAGCCCAGGGTGTCCTCAAACTCATAGCAGTCCTCCTGCCTCGGCCTCCTGAGAGAGATAGGGTTACAGGCATGTGCCACCATGCCTGGCAGTTAGACCATTTTTAATTAATGGCCTTGAGATTTAAAATATCAATTACTGGGCTCAATCCTTGGTATCAAAAGAAATAAAATAGCAAGTACTTGTATGTGAATTCCTTGTATATTACAGATTGACCAAGTTTAGTTTTGAACTGGGATGAGAATTACTGATACTTATATTATAATCATGCATGAAGTACTTCCTTTTTTTTGTTTTCCCTTGGTGTATTTCACATGGCTAAGTGATGGGGGACCAGCTGGTACCTTCTGTGGTGCCATCTCACTGACTGTGAGCACAGTGTAAATGCAGGTGTCACTGTGAAGTGAGCCTTCCAGACTGGATCTGGGCATTTTCCCCTTGCTGGTAGTAGAAGCCTCCTTACGTTGCAGAGTGTAAGTGGGATGAGTGCACCTCCCACTTCCACTCTACAATGTAAGGAGGCTTCTTCTTTTTTTCCTAAATGTTCTCAAGTGCACAGAACTGAAGTGACCTGGCAGTGATTTGGGGCGTGTCTTCTGGTCTTCACAGGCCTGGCTAGCTGGCCAGGGGCTCTGGCCGCAGGGCCGTGGGACACAAATGACAGGGCACACATCCATTGTGCTGTGGGACGTGTCGGTATGCAGGTCCTGCCTGTGCTCCTGCTGTGCTCTGACTGCCCCTCAGGCCTCCAGGAGACCTCTGTGTGCAATGCTGTCTGCTTAGATGTGTTTTGCCAGGCCAGACAGCTTCCCTGTGGGGCTGACACAGGTGGGCATTTTCTGGGATGCTGCTGTCATGAGGTACAGCAGAGAAGCAGTGCTGTTTGTGGCCTTTGGAGTCAGCCTCCCACCCTGTGCAGGTGCTTTGGTGTCTCACCATTCAGCACCTCAGACAGGAACACAGGGATGCCACGTGCAGCTGTTCAGACTGCCTCTGTGCTCTGGTGCGTGACTCCGAGAAAGGCCCCAGGGTCTCAGAGATGATTACCTCAGAGGGGCCACACTGGGGTAGCAGGGGCCTCTCCTCCTTTGTAGTCTTCACTAGGGCTTCCTGCTGCCTGTCCTGGGGACCTCTCCAGCTCCGTAAGCCTGAATATGGAACAGGCCTCAAATTTCTCTGCATAGTAGGGATGGAGGCCCCATTTGCTGGTTTGAGCCTGCAGAGGGCACTGTCATTCTGAGGCGCAGCCTACACTCTCATCTGTAAGCTGTATTCATTCTCTTTGCTTTGGTTCTTCTCTAAACAGAACTGTATTACCAGTGTAGCCTTGCCTTATGTATAAGCATGCAGCTTTTCTGCAGCCCTGGGTGACTGGAAGGCTGGTGTTTGGGCTGCGAGGCTGACTTGCTGCTTGTTCATTTGCCCTGCTCCAGTGCACTGTGGGACATCGAGACTGGCCAGCAGACCACCACGTTCACTGGACACACTGGGGACGTCATGAGCCTGTCTCTGGCTCCCGACACCAGGCTATTTGTTTCTGGTGCTTGTGACGCCTCAGCCAAACTCTGGGACGTCCGAGAAGGCATGTGCCGGCAGACCTTCACTGGCCATGAGTCCGACATCAATGCCATCTGCGTGAGTTTGAACCATTGCCTGAGTTCTTCTGCCCTCACAGATTTAGCCAGGGCCACCGGCGGGTCCACAGCCTGTCCCATGGGATACCCAAAGGGCCTGTTCTGACCTGGAGGCCAGGTGGCTCTGTGCCAGCCACATCTCAGGTACTGAGGAGGTTGCTGGGTGCTGGGCCTGTTCCCACCTTGAAATGGCCAGTGGTTAGTGTCCTGCACGTGCGGCACATCCTCTTTTGGTCAGGAACGCCAGGGAGCCAGAGAATCTGTCCTCCTCTCTAGCTCCCTCTCCAGGGGGCAGTATATAAGCTGTTAGGCTGCATCTGGTGGCTAGCAGAGGTTCTTTCTCCTTCCTCCTGGAATTAGCCCAAGGGCCAGCAGCCAGGGAGGAGCACTGGACCCCCACTCATGGGTCCACTGGACTCAACCTGCCCAAGGGGTATAGTGTAAAACCTAGCACCTCTGCCCATGCCAGAGCCCAGTTCTGCCTCTTTAAACTGGCTTTGTCCCCAGCAGCCACATTTCCATTTAGCATTTGCACCTTGTCTAGATTCACATGCAGTCTTGTTCATTCTGTCCTCAGTTCTTTCCAAATGGCAATGCATTTGCCACCGGCTCGGATGATGCTACCTGCAGGCTTTTTGACCTCCGTGCAGACCAGGAGCTCATGACCTACTCCCACGACAACATCATATGTGGGATCACCTCTGTCTCCTTCTCCAAGAGTGGGCGCCTCCTCCTCGCAGGATACGACGACTTCAACTGCAATGTATGGGATGCCCTCAAAGCTGACAGGGCAGGTAGGTGGACAGGATACTCACCTGCTGAATTTCAGAAGTTTGTGTCAGCCCAGCTAATAGCAAGGGGGACAAGCTTCGATGCAGGCTCCAGCCCTCTAGGGTACTGATGCCAGATGGCAAGAGGAGCCCTTCCCCATGAGGCTGGCGGGAGAGCTGTGGGCTCCATTTGGGAGGCTCTGAGCCTGTGCTCCCTGGGATTGCCAGGGCCGCAGCTCTGCTGTCCAGAGAGTCATGATGGAGCAGCACCCTATTGGGCAGTGAGGGTCTGAATTCTGCTTAACAGAGGCAGTTGTGTTACTGTTGGGTATTGACGTCCTGGACAGAGGACGAGATCTTTGTTTGAAGGATGTTGATACTTCAGAAGCTTTCAGCAAATCTCAGTGTTGACCAGGGTGAAAGAGTGGACTGTGACTTGGGGTCCCGGGGCCCTTACAGTGCCCAGTCCTCTGCAGGGGCTGAGTCACTGAGGGCAGTGGCAGCCATCTCAGCCCCACAGAGAGCCCGTCCACCTCTGTGCTCACTGGAAGTTTCAGGTGTCAGTACCTTCAGCTTCTTCCCGAGGAAGTAGCATGTCCTGCCTGCTGTGCTGTCCAAGATACGACTGTCAGGGTGGGGGCAGCAGGCTGATGTGGCACTGGGGTCACCGTGTGACAGCCCCCGTGGGCTCAGCAGCCAGCACAGCCCTGTGAGCTGGGTTTTATTGGGCCCTGGACATCACTAACGAATGAGAGATGCTGCTCACCCTCATCCTCTCATCTGCTCAGCTGCTTGGAGGGGGAGTCTTTTAACCATGGATTTTACAGTTTGTTTAAGCTTTGTAAAACACGTAGATGTCAGCAAGCAGCTTGGTGGATGTGCATGCGTGCACGTTATTTCCTGTCATCATCTTGAGTGTGTTTGTACTTCCCGAATTGTCTTTAGAGAGCATTTCCCCTCTAACCAGACTGACCACGTGCATCAGTGTAGTTTCCACTTGCACAGAGCTCTCCCTTCATTGTGGCCTTGCCTTGCTACTGACCTGAGGGAACATGGATCCTGTTCATCAGAGATTAGCCAGCCAGCTGTCATCATGACGTCACAGCCAGGTGGTGCCTCCAGGCTTCCAAGTGACTGGTATCTTTGCTTCCAGGTGTCTTGGCTGGACACGACAACCGTGTCAGCTGCCTGGGGGTGACTGATGATGGCATGGCTGTGGCAACAGGGTCCTGGGACAGCTTTCTCAAGATCTGGAACTAACAACAGTAGGTAATGGAGCCACCCGATGCCCTCCCCACAAAGCTGAGTGTACTTCCCATGCATGGTCTCTAGGTTAACGTAGATGTGGCGCTGATTTGGAGTGCGGTCGGTACCGGTGGTGGCCCCTCAGCTGTGCATGCTGAGGGCCAGCAAGAGGGTGGTGATGCTGGCTGGGCTGAGCACAGGTTCCTGGTGTCTCTGTGTGCATTGACCCACACTCTGTTCACAGCAGCAGGTGGACGCCACCATGACTGGAAGACCATTCCAACCTTGAAGCGCTACAGTGATAGCATATCTTATCCACCCCTACTAACGTGGACACCCACACTCCCCTCAGAACTTCAAAGGGCAAGATCTTTTCTCCTTCACTTATTGCTGAAACCAAGAGCACAATTCCCATTAAGAGAAGGATCTCTGTGCTGTAATCTAAAACAAATTGTGCATTCCTTTTGGGGCCATTGTCTTTGTTTTCTTTTTTGTCTTGGGTGAATTTTAAAAGGAAAAAATACTACAATAAAAATGTTAACCAGAAGGTAAACCTGAGTGTAATTGTGAGACAGACACGCCTCTCCACGAGCTCACTGAAGCATAGACCAGTGACCCTGTTTCGTGGCATTCATGCAGAACAATTGAGGACTTTACCTTGTAATCATTTCTAAATTTCAAGTTGTGTTTGTAGCAGGATTTGGAAGCAGTCATATTTTCTTTTTTAAATATATTCCTTTCTGTCCAGCAGTGGAACAGACCCATAGCGGGGGCAGGTCTCTGACGACAGGGCCACAGTCTAGTCCCTGGCCTGTCGCTCTTATCTGCTGTCACAGATGACTGTTGCACACAAACACGGCATAGTAGAAGAGAAAGGCCGAAAAGCAGAGTAGCCGAGCTTGTGCTGCTGGTCATAATTGTGGTCAGAGTCCTTCCCTGTGCCGTGCAGAGACCTCAGGCTGGGCGTGTTGCTGCCCACCCACCCTCCCCATGCGGTTCTGTTCCTCTCACCTTGGGTTCCCATGAAGTCGAGGGAGTCTAATCGCCCAACACTACTCGCCCTGCTCTCGCTCTCAGGAGCCTGCTCGAGAGATGCCCGTCCTGTGCTTGGATAGTCAGTCGGTTATTTGTGTATGAAACAATGTACAAATCAATGTTTCGAAAATAATGATCTCAGACTTTCTAAATTAAATTTTAAAAATTTGATTGTTTGCGATATTGGGTGGGTTTACTCTTAGAATCGCATGCTGTAGAAATGCTCAAAAGTGCATATAGGACTCAGTCCTTAGATGTTCTTTTTCTTTTAAGAAATAATCTCTTAAAGTTGTAATCATGGCGGCTCTGTCCACTCCTGTTGCTACTCTGCACACATCGGAAGCAGCAAGTGCTCTACGCGCTGGGGATGAGTCACTGTTTTCTTTACTTCTTTAAAAAAACAAAAAACAAACAAAAAAAGTCCTGTTGTGAATGATTGCTGTTGGATTCTGAGGGAGACACAGAGGGGAGGGAAGGAACGCCCAGCCTGTGCCCATCCTGGTGGCTGGCGACAACCTTCTGCGCCCAGGCAGACCTGTAACCCCGCTGCCCACCCACCTGCCCATGCAGGGTCTCCCAGGTTCAGCAGCAGCGTCCTGCCAGCAGCGTCCTTCGGGCCCTCCCTCCCTGCCCCCAGACCCCATAGCCGTAGCCGCTTTGCCTTCCTGTTTCCCACAACACCTGTACGAACTGTGCTGTGACCGTGCGGTAGGTCTGGACCTGGCGATGAGAATACAACCGAGTCCCTTCTCTCCCCGTCAGACAACTCTGTAGAGCTCTCTGCACCTTCACCCTTTTCACCTTTTGTATTTAATTTTAAAGTCAGTGTACTGCAAGGAGGCTGGATGCAAGATAGATCCTATATTAAACTGTACTGTTATTTAAGATGTAATAAAGCAGTTTGACATGAGGGACTCTTACGTGGTGGTTACTTGAGGTCTGTTTCAGTGTGTAGAGGTGAGAGGCCGGGTATTTAGCTCTGCGACATAAACGCCTACCTGGCAAGCACGAGGTCGTGAGTTCAATCCCTGGTACAAAACAAAAACAAAACAAAAAAATCTCAGTGTGTAGAGGTGGCCGCTTTCCCCTGCTGCCCCTGTGACACCTGGCCAACGTGGGCCCAGCATCAGGGAGAGCCTCCCCCCCCCCCCCCCGTGGCCTCCGCCACTGCTGCCCTCCGGATGGTCTAGGGATGAGGCCTCCTGACACACTTGCCCCCGGCTCTGAACTGAGCTGTGCCTGGTGAGAGGAGAGGAGCCCTGCCAGGGAAGTGCAGAACACAGAGCCCGAGCTGCGGGCCGCCCTCCAGTGCTCTCTAGGCTGCATGACCCAGTTTTCAAAAACCCTCACTGATCTCTAAGATTTCCAAAGGATACTTTGTAGTCTTCATGACCAGAGCAGGTACTTTTTCATAAAGAGATCCTTGAAATATGACCAGCAAAGCACCAGCAGCTGGAGGATGGTCCTGAGGCAGAGACTGAGGAGGGCCAGCTAGGGTCCCCAGGGGCTAAAAGAGCAGCAGCTGACACATACCTCCCTACCCCACTTTCTTCCTCAGCGGGGGGGGGGGGGCTTCTGCAGTCCTCACCAGGGAGAGAGGAGTGTCCAGGTGACCAGCACCTGCTCCTTGGGTCAGCAGACCCAGAAGCTGATGGCCTTTTAAGGCCAGTGCCAGTCTCTTAACAAATCTGTCCATGAAAGCTGGTGCCTCCTCTGGGCAGGTAGACAGCACTGGTCAGCATGGTGTGGAAAAGAGGATAGTCCACTCTGGTGGTTTCCGCTGACCGGCACATAGCACGTGTCTGCACGGAGGGAGTTAACCTTTAATAGGTCTGAGCAGCACCCTTCGCTACCTGCTGACCTGGGGGGTGACCCAGGCACCAGCCCTGCCACAGGCAGGCCTGTCACAGGTGCACACAGTAGCTGAGGGACCTGTGTCACTCTGCCTCCAGGTGGCCTATGGCCTTTCTCATCCATACCACTGTATTCCCCGGCATGTAGGCTCTTCCTCACAGGGACCCCATGTAACAGGTACTTTCTGTAGCCTGTGCTGGGGACCAGGACCACTGACACCATACCCAGGGTGCACCTGGCTGCTCACACAGGGCCGAAGTCACCCACTGTTCCCCACTTCCACTTACCCTCTACTGCTAACCCCCGCCATAACCCCACTCTGAACTTAGCCCAAACTCTTTAACTTTCACCCAGTACTGCCTTTCCCCTAGGATGACAGTGGATAAGCGGCTCTGTCTCCCTGTCCTCAGGTGTTCCCCCATCCTTCAGCCCAGTGAGAAACCAAGTCCCTGCTCCAGGGATCTAAGAGCACAGGGCCTGGCACCAGAGAGCACAGTCGTTACCACCAACCCCAGGACTGTTCCCTCTACCTGTGGACACCTGAACACCCCTGAACAGATCTCCCCTCCACAGCCCCACCTGCATCTGCCTGCCCCACCCAAAGGCGGGCACTGTCTGGCCTGTGTCCTCCCAGCTGTCCTGTGCCTGGCATTCAGGAAGGGGCACCTCTGAACGCCAGCAGGATACAAGCAGGCACAGCTCATGCTGAGTAGGTCTGTCTTGTGCTCCCATACCAGATGTGCCAGCAAGAGGCCAGAGGCTAAGGGATGCACACCTCCATGGGGAGCCTCCATCCTCCCTGGCCACGTGCCCTTGTGGGGTGCTGTGCTGCCTGCACTCACCCTGTTCAAGTGGCTAGGCCAGCTGAAGCCACCAGATCTGGAGCCCAACCTCAAAGAGGTGCAGCCCACATCACAGTACCCTTCTGTCCCTGCCTCAGCCAGGGCTGTCTACCATAGACCAGCTCTGCAAGAAATCCAAATACCAAAATGTTAAATTACCCTCTAGCTGATGCCTAAGCTGTGGGGCTGAGTAAAGTGAGCAGGCAGAGCAGGCTGTCACCTCTGGCCACGCCCTTCTTCCCTGGAACCTGCCTCTGGTCTCCACAACCTTTGCCCTGAGCTGTCTGCCTCTGCTGTGCCTGCCCTCCCTCTGAACTCTGCCTTGTGAAATGCCCTTGGCAACCCTCTGTGCAGAGCCTTGGCCTTGGCCTTGGGTGTTGTCATTGGCTCTGCCCCGGGTGGCAGTTTGGCCTGAGTCCTGGGGTCTCCTGGGTCTTGGAGCTGTTGTACAACCCAGTCAGCTGAAGGACCACAGCAGTTTCCTCGGCTGAAAAGGAGAAGCTCAGCCGCCTGTGCAGCTGCAGGGCCAGGCACACAAAGGCTCCCTGCTGGTCTGGGTCCCTATGAGCTCCCAGAGGGAGCACCTGGTAAAGGCTGTGTGACTTTGGGCGGGTGACAAGCAGGTGCTGCCTGGCCACACTGCTTTCCCTGGAGGCCCAGGCCAGTGCTTGGCACGTGGCATCTTTTGTCAGTCAAGACTCATCACTGTGCTAATAATTTCACCCAAACAGGAGCTCAGGGCCTTCTGGGAATTGACTGGTGGTCACAATGTGGCACTGGAGATTGAACCCGAGGCCTTCCCACTACGCTACATCCTCTGGCCTTTTAAAAAATTATTTTTCACATTTTGAGATGTACTGATTGGGATCCCAACTTTTGATTCTCTTGCCTCAGCCTCGCAGAGTGGTAGGATGACAGGCCTGTGTCAGCACCCCTGGTTTACTTCCCTTTTGGGAAGCGCTGTTTACAAAACAAGCCATGAGGAAGTTACAGATCTGAAGAAAAGACCCTGTCATCTTCATCCCATTTCCAGTTCCCCTTGGGGCCCCATGCGTTAGGTTCAGGGAGGCGCTGCTCCTTCCAGGAAGAGGGCGGTACAGCAGGTAGGGGCGGCGGAGGCCGGACGCACTACATCCAGGGCGCCCGTCTGGGGACGCCGCGTAGAGAGGGGTACAGCGCGGGACGCGGGACGCGGGTGTGCCAGGGAGCAGCGGGTCTCACGGCCCGCGGGGGCGCACACGGGGCCCGGAAGCCAAGAATCGACCCGCACGCGTGGGTCGCCTCGCAGGGTGCAGGGTGGAGACCCAGTGGGGAGCCGCACTCCTACTGCGCCGACGTGGGGGCTCCATGTTCATCAAGGGCGCAGCCTCGAGATCGTGGCCCGTGCAGGGCACCTGAGATACGCTATGTGGCAAAGGGCGCCAGTGTCGGGCAGAGCCGCCCCGGGCCGCGCCTCCCCCCTATCCCCCACCCCGGATTCCAGGCCTGAGTGCGACAGGCCGGGCTGCGCCGTGGAATCGGACCGTGAAGCTCCACGTGCTCGACGCCAGTGCGCATGCGTTGAGGCCGCGCCTGCGCAGTCGCGGCACGGGGGGCTGAGCTGCTCGGCGGCGCCGGCGCCGGTCCGGGTGACCATGGGGCCGCGGGCGGCGGGAACGCTGGGGCCCAGGTAGCGGCGGGCCGCGGGCTCGGCCCGGCATGTGGACGCCTCAGTGCGGCGGTGAGTGCGCGGCGTACGCGTCCGCGGCCCTGCCCACCTGCGGGGACTCCACCGCCTGTCCCCAGAGTGGGCCGGGCAGGGCCGAGCGCGGTGGGCCGGGGCCAAGGACGGCGCGGGGCTGGGTCGAGGCTGGAGCGAGTGGACCGGGGGCGGGGCGTGGGCGGCGGCCCGGGGTCTGTCAGGGACCGGCGCGGGCTCGCTCTCGGCGCGGGCTCGCTCTCGGCGAGGAGCCCGTCCTCGCTCCCCAGTCCCAGGCCTGGATGGGGCGGCATGGACACAGTGGACCCGGCTCGGAGACGTAGTGCCCGAGAGCCCTGCTTCCTGTGTGGTTTATGCAGAAGGGGCCCGGGGCCCGAGGACCGGTGGCAGGTGCAGCACTCTCCGGGGGCCCACCTCGGCTCCCTGCGTGGTACCTGCTAGGCTTAGCCGCCAGAGCCCGGTCTTCAGGCCCTGCCGCTGGGCCCGAGCTGGACGAGGCCGGGTATGGACTGCGCGTCCCAGCCGCGGAAGGCGCGTGCCCCTTCCTCTCCAAGCAGTGGGGCTGCTTTTGGCTTGAATTCTCCCTGACTAGTTACTTTTCCCGTGTTTTGCAACCCCGCACTGTTTTAGGTCAGAACGTATTCATTTTTCCTGGCTCTTGAGGGAGCGCTTTTCAGAACTTACCCATTTGGTCCGCCTGTCACTGCTGGCCTGGGGCTGGACAGGCTTGCCTTAGGAAGTTAAGTAAGTTATTTTCACATCGTGCTAGGTGACACAGGAAGGGTCCTGCTTTCCCTGCTCATTGCCTTTGTCGGCCCCTGGGGACCTTGTGCCTCCCAGACGTCTGTGAGGGACCTGTCCTCAGCAGCTTGAGGCCACCGCCTGTATTAGTCAGGTTTCCCTTATGGTCACCAGACAATGCCGGACACCCACACTCTCGGCGGGAGCAGGGGAGGTTTTTTGGCTTGAGGGCCCAGTCCTTGCTGGCTCTGAGGCAAGAACACGGAGGTGGAGGCGGAGGCGGAAGGGCGGTGGAGCAGGGGACAGAGAACCCCAAGGCCATACCCGAGTGCTCTCTTCGTTCTCCCGAAGCTCCCCCAACCCCACATATCACCCTTATCTAGGCTGTGGGGTCATCGGCAGTTTGGGGCGGCCTTTGAACGGTTCTGTTTTTCTTCAGCCCTTCTGTGCGTTTATGTTGCTAAAAACAGCAGTGCTGCTGTGCCTGCTTGGGTCTGCCGAGGGCAGTGAGCTACATCCCAACCCTTTACCTTTTATCTTCTTATTTTGAGACAGAGTCTCCTTAAATTACTCAGACTGGCTTCGAAATTGCAGTCTTACTGTCTCAGCCTCCTGAGTAGCTGGGGTGACAGCCTAGCCGTGCACCACTGTGCCTGGCTGGTTCCTGCATTTAGTTCTTGTGGAGACAGATGCAGTACATTCATGATTGCTCACTAGGAGGCCTCCCAGGCGGAGGAAGACACAAGCTGGGAGGGATGTAGCAGCTGCCCCAGCACCTGTGAAGGAGAGGGAGTGACGTTCAAGATGAGCTTGTGATGAGTGACCCAGAGCAGGCCGCTGAGTTTCGTTCCCTTGGAGAATGAGGAACAGGTGGTTCTCTAAGGTAATGAGAGCCTGCCTGCATGGAGGCACCACAGGAAGGGGCCCTCTCCCAGTTTCTGGAGGGGATGATGGGGTACAGGGCAGGACCGGAGGCTGTGGTCCTTTCGCGTCTGTTGTCAGTCACCACGTGGCTCCTCCCTCCTAGACAAGGAGTTGCTTTGTCACCCAAGATTCCATGTCTTAGTTTGTGCTGGTGGGGGGACCCGGCCCCACCACCCAGTGTATGGGGACCTGATGTCCTCTGCTGGGAGGCGGAGTGGTATCTGGAGACGCTGCCTTCAAATCCGTGTCTCTGGCCAGGCTTCACAGAACATTTCAGAAGCCTCTCTGGGTTGCCATGCTGTTGTGTGGCTGAGGAGGTAAGATGCGCATTCAGTAGGCACCAAGAATGTTACAGTCCAGGGGACTGAGGAGGTTGCTCATTTCCCCATTTCTGTCGCTAAATAGTTTCATTGACTTTTTCAACAAGTATTTGTTAAGAGCATGCATGGGACCTCATATGTGTTGTGTTCACATTTCTCTAGCTTTTGTTCAGATCTGTTGTACATGTATTTATTGACATGGTGACATTTTTCCTCAGTGCTTTGTATGAGTTTGTTTTAGTTTGATTTGGTTTTGGTTTTTTGAGTCAGAATCTGTCTATGTAGTTCAGGCTTATGTAGCCCAGGCTGGCCTTAAACTCACAGCAGTCCTCCTACCTCAGCCTTCCAAAGTGCTGGAATTGTCAGTGGATGCCACCTTGCCTAACTTGTATGAGTTTTTCAGTATTTTGTTTTGTTTCCCAGTATTTGGGACTGAACTCGGGTGCTCTACCACTGAGATATATCCATAGTCCTTTTTATGCCTCCATAAACTGTTCTGGCCTAGCCAGGCATGGTGGCACACGCCTGTAATTCCAGCACTCGGGAGGCGAGGCAGGAGGATGGTTGAGAGTTCAAGACCTTTGTAGCCTGGGCTACAAAGTGAGCTAAACACCAACCTGAACTGCATAGTGAGACCTTGTCTCAAAGAGACAAAACAAGAAAAAAAGTAAAATGGTTAACATTGCTTGGGCTGGGGATGTAGCTCAGTGGTGAGTGCTCACCCAGCATGCTTGAGACCCCCTGGGGGGTCCAGCCCTAGCACCCCAAGGGGAAAAAAATTAACATACCAAAAAAATGAGTTAAATGTGAATTTTGACTTGCAGTTGTCAGAAAATATACTGTGGAGATAGCTTAGCTGATTTTAATGTTGAGTATAGTTATTTTATGAATTAGCTCACTGCTTCATCATTAACTTAGTCTTTGCAGGTGAACATTATCCGAGCCCTTAGGTCATAAACCAGTAGTGACACAGCTGAGCAGCCACGCGGTGCTGGGTTTTGCTCTCATCCTGACATTGGTCAGATGCTGTGGACCAGTCACAGCTCTGCGGGGCTGTCCTTTAGTCATGCTTATGCAGCTAAGTCCCTGGAAAGCCCAGAGAACAGGATTCAGAGGTTGAGCGCGCGGAGGTGCCTCAGAGGAGGCAACAGCCCTACACCCCTTCTATTCCTGGTCTGTGTACCTCTCCATCTGTGCCCTGCGTAAGATCCTGTATAATGAGGTGGCAAACACACTTCCCTGAGTTCTGGGGGCTCTCCGCTGACTAAATCCAGCAATGAGATGTGACTTATGGCCTACTGGTTAGAAAGAAGCTCATGGCAAAGCTGGGGGGGGGATGATTCACATCTGTAATCTCAGCCCCCTAGGAGGCTGAGCCAGGAAGCTCTCAAGTGTGAGCCCAGTTTACTGGGTGTAGCAACTTCATGAGACCCTGTCTCAAGGGGAAAAAAGAAAAAGAATCACAGGCCACACACTGGGCTGCAACTGCCTCTAGTGTCTGTAGCAGTCCTGAGGACTGCACACTCTCCTGTGGGGTCTGACATGACCTCAGGGTATGGATGGAGTCAGAACTGAACTGAGGCAGAGGCCCTGATGGGTTCGTGTGGGGTGTAGATACCCACAGCTGGGATCAACCTTTGTGTTGTGAGTGTACAGCAGGAGAAACTGAGTCTGAGGAGGAGCTGGTTTCCTGATGTGATGTCACTGTAAGTGGATTAGGTGGATTGGTGGAGCACAGAGGGTGTGTCTGTATGTGACTGACACATGGGCTATGAACTGAGGAGGAAGAACCCAACCCCAGTGTTGGGGTACCAACCAAAAGCCTTTTGGATTAGGTGGATTGGTGGAGCACAGAGGGTGTGTCTGTACGTGACTGACACGTGGGCTGTGAACTGAGGAGGAAGAACCCAACCCCAGTGTTGGGGTACCAACCAAAAGGCTTTCGACTGAATGGGATAGAAAGGCAAAGAGGGAAGTCTGGGCTTTACTTCTTTGGAGGAGCTCCAGTTTCCACCATCACCTTGGGAGGTCCATCTGCAGTTCCTTCAGGCTTCCGGTATGGACCCTTCTGCTTTCCAGCAGAGACTCACACCAGACTGCAGTGAGCGTCGGTCCTCTGACCAACTGGATCCTCAGCTCTCCAGCACACACACGGCCCTGACTCGGCAGCCACTGTGAGCATATTTATTGTAAGTGTCTATATGTATGTGCATATATTTTGTATTAAATCTCTTCTCCTAGTGAATCCTAACTGATACACATTAACCCTAGAGAAGTGGGGTTGCTGTCATGGTGCTGCCTGGTTCAGAACCCTTTGGAACGGGTTTGCAGGAGAAATGTGGAAAAAGTGTGGAGATCCCAGCTGGAAAGGCAGCCCTAGAATGCTGTGAGCCGAGTTTGACAGGAGAGTCTGGTCAGAGCTCTGAAGATCCGGATGCTGACAGTAACAACCAGTAAAGAGCAGCCTCAGGAGGCCGCTGGGCATGGGTGGGTCTGTCATCCAGCCCTCAGGAGTCCAGGCAGGACTGCTGTGAGCTTGAGGCTAGCCTGGGCTACACACTGAGTTCAAGGCCAGCCTGAATAACGTAGTGAGACCGTGCCTAAAAACAAAAATCATAGCAGCAGCTGGGCTCAGGAGACGTCACATGGAAACAAGGGTTCCACTAGCCGTTGGATTCCAGACCCTGCCTGTTACGTGCTGGCAAAAAATTTGTCTACGTTTTGCTCAAGTCCTGAAACTTTGCAGGAGACTGAGATTAAGGACAGTGGGCTAATTAATCTAATGGAGGAAATCTCATAATAGCCTACTGCTGAGGCTGTGGCATGGTATTATTGGTGGATTTTAGTCAAATATATGTTGAGAATCGAACAAAGGGCACACTAGAGGCTGACACAGGAGGATTGTTCCAAGTTCAAGACCAGCCTGGGCTACAAAGTGAACTCAAGGCCAGCCTGGGCTGCATAGTGAGTTTAAACCAAGGTTGGACTACATGGCGAGACCCTGTCTCAAGGAAAAAAAAGTAATCTGGACTATATGGTGTGTTCAAGACCAGCCTAAGCTACACAGTGAGATTCTTTCTCAAAAACAAAAACAACAGAAAAAGCCACCAAATACCTTACAACAGGACAATAGAAAAGGTGGCTTGAGGACATCATAGGAAGCAGCAACACCTCACCCAATTTTCAAAGGCTCAAAGTTGCAAACACAACTTTGCTTTAAAAAGAAAGCTCCAGTTTGGACTTGGTGACCCATACCTGCAACCCCAGCACTTGCTTGTAACCCCAGCATTTGGGAGGCTGAGGCAGGAAGTTTGCTACAAGTTGCAGGCCAGCCTGAACTACATAGTGAAACCCCATCTCCAAAAAAAAAGAAAAGAAACAAGAAGAAAGCTCCCGGGCACTTTGCTGAAGGAGAATGCCAGCCCGGGGCATTGATTCCTGGGGATTTGGTTCACAGAGCTCAGCCCTCTGGGTACCCAGAGGCCCCTGCAACCATGGTGTGTAAGGGTCTGGCCACTGCTAGTACTGGTTGGGAACCCTGGTACCATCCACATGGTGCTGGTTTTATACCTTCCCCCAAGGTTTCACAAGGCCTGGGGGCCCAGGCAGGGTGCCCCTGAGAAGGCCATATGCAAAATTGTGAGTGTGAAGCCAAAAGTGTGATGCAGACTCCAGGGACTCGGATCATCGGAGGAAAGCCTAAAGGGGTGAACAAAGCCAGCCCAAGAGAGATGCCGTGAGGGCTGCAGAGTGTTGTGTGCTTGGCTTAGGACCCCTCATTGTCGTCCCCTTTGTGTTTTGCCTGATCAATACTCGAATCTCGGCCTCTGAGAGAGAGAGCATGCACGTCCCCTGAGGCACACTTTCCTCCGCCCCAGCCAGGGAGGGTGTCCTCCTCGTGCTGATGCCGATGCTCACTCTGACACTGACCTCCGGTTGGAGTGATTTTCTTTGTTCGACTTTGGTCCCTGCCAGCTCTGCATGTCATGGTGACACAAGGCTCTGGGATTTATAGCATCTCCTTTTTTTTTTTTTTTAGTTTTTTTTTTTTTTTAGTTTTTCCATATTAATGTCTTAGTTACCTTGCTTTTAGTACTGGGACTTGAACTCAGGACCTTGCACACTTAATAGGCAAGCACTTATGCTACTGGGCTATATCTCTGGCCCAGCATCTCCTTTTTAAATTTATTTTACGTCTTTTCAAGTCAGGGTTTCACTCGGTAGCCCAGGCTGGCCTGGACACACAGCAATCCTCCTGCCTTGGTCTCCTAAGTTCTGGGATCACAAGCGTGTGTCACCTCGCCAGCCTGTAGTCTTCTTTGAGGCCTGACCAGCTCCATCTGGGGCTTTCCACGTCGGAGTGGGTGACCAAATCTCACACCTGCTGGTTCAGGCTGATGCAAGTCTGTCTGCCACTTTCTGGGCTGAGTACTCGGGAGCACGCACCATGCTTTCCCTCTTGTCCACAGCCCACTGTGGTGCCTTCCAAGTCATGTGCTCCTGTCTGGATCACTGTGCCTCGTCCCCAGTGAGCCCTGAGCCCAGCCTGCAGTGGCCACATACACCCATGGCCCAGTGTTGTCCTTACCCTTGGACTTTCAGCTCTCTTCATTTGTCCCAAAGCCATGGGTGGAATCCAAGTTCTGCAATATCTTTGGGGTGGGAACAGCCTGTTTGCAAAGCTCTTGGCTAAACTGAACTTTGGCTGTCTGTCCCTGGCGAGGTGGGTATGTGGCTGGGGTGCCTGGGGCTCACTCCCCACCTGGAGCCCAGTGACAAGTGCGTGGTGCCATGGCATGTGCCGGGTCCCTGTTCTGCTTGCACTGACTTCTTTGTTTCGCTGCATCAAGGCAGCAGTGTCTTTCTAACAGAAGTTCTCACCCAGCACCTGTGGAAATGGAGCAGGAGAAGGTGCATATGAGCAAGGAGCCAGGTCCTGACACAGCCGCTTATGGCTGCCCCGCGTGCCAGGGGGAGGAGAACTGGAGCTGCAGACACCCGGTCCGGGGCCGGGCCAAGTCCCGCAGCCTGTCGGCCTCACCCGCCCTGGGCAGCACCAAGGAGTTCAGGTGGGCACTGCTCTGTCCTTGTGTGTGTCCTGCCCGGGGGGTGCCAGGCAGGGTCTGAGGGCCCATTTGCCACCTGCAGGGCCGTGCCGTGTTTCAAGGTCCTTCAGGAGTCAGAGGCTGTTTTTTAATTTGTGGCATAGTCTCACTATGGAACCTAGGCTGGGCTTGAACTTACGACACTGCCTCAGCTCTGAAATGCTGCTTCCTGGCGTGTTCCACCACGCCCGGTGTCAGCATGGATCCCCCCGGGCAGAGCCCACGCTGACTCAGTGTCAGACTCAGTGAGGAGAGCAGGTGCCCATGCAGCGTGGTGGGCGGGTGGGCAAACAGGTATGCAGCCTGGCCTGGGGCTGCCCAGCTGTCACATGCAGGGCCATGTACCTGCCACCTGACTGTCCAGCCGGCCCACACCTGCAGTTGCCCAGGGTCACCCATGCAGCAGCCCTGGACCTCAGGGAGCCACCTGACAGGATGTGGCTCTGATGGCTCTGTGGCTCCTGGGGTACCACTCTTTGTCAGTGGTGACTTTAAACGTGGTGATTCCCAGATGGAAGTTTGCAGTGTTGCCTCCAGAGCAAGTTATATTTGTAAAGTGCAAGGGGATTTTTGGTGAAAACAGTTTTTAAAAGCAAGTAGCCCTGGCACTAAGTTACAGCTGGGCAGGATCAAGGTGGAGTCGAGTTGCTTGGGGCAGTCACTGGACAGCAGTTGCTCAAGGAATCAGTAGATATTGAGGAGATAAACTCTTGATTTAAGCTTTACGCAGAGTCCGTGCGTGTCAGGTGTCACGTGGTACCCCATCAGTAGCGCAGCTGGCATGTTTCTGTATACCAGTTAAAAAAAACAAGGCTGGGCTGGGGCGATAGCTCAGAGGCACAGCACCCACATCACCTGTGGGAGTGAGCCACTTCCCTGGCCTCAGGCTTCAGGAGGAAGTTCTTCTTCTGTAACATGTTTTCTCATGAGTTTTCAAAGACTTGGTTGAATAGATCTAGTGTGTGCTCATCCAGAAAGGCCCATGGCAGCTGGACAACTGGCCCAATGTCTGTGGCCTTGCTGCCCAGCCCAGACTCTGGCCCATGAGATGCCTCAAGCTGGAGAGCCCTTCCAGGGGCCAGGATGGTGAGGGCATGGTTGCTGTGGTGAGCCAGGGCTCCTGAGCCCGCAGTCTTGGTGCTGCCGTGGCCCTTGCCCAGGTGGTGCTGATGGTGCGGTTGCCAGGCTGCAGGCCCTGTGCATGTGTGGCTGGCTGAGTTGCTTTGCAGTTCTTGGAAAAGTCAGGCTGTTGTTGGGAGCACACATTTCCCTTGGGATTTAATCTGAAGGATTTGGGAGTGGTGTCTGAGGCCTCGGACCAGCTGAAACACAGAGCCCGTGGCTACATTCTGCAGGGCTGGGCGGGGCCCACACCCCTGTGGTTTGGGATCGGTGTTCTGTGGCTCCACATGTCCAGCCGTGCAGGACAGTGGGCTGGATCTGTGGGATCGGAGCCAGTACTGCTCCAGTCGCCCCACCTCCAGATCTGTGTCTGTCACTGCCACTCCCCAACCTGACACGGCCCCGCTGTGCCCCACAGGAGGACGCGCTCTCTCCATGGACCGTGCCCAGTGACCACATTTGGACCAAAGGCCTGTGTGCTGCAAAACCCCCAGACCATCATGTGAGTGGCACTTTCCCCAGCCCCTCTGCTTTTGGGTGCCTGGGTGGGTACTATGCACTCGCTTCTCCTGTGGCTTTGTGCCATGGACGGTAGACCACTGGATACTTGGCTGCTGAATGCCTAGGACAGGGCCCACATAGGCCTGGGATGTGGGCCTGGGCCTGCATGTGTGAGTGGCGTCCACATGACGGATGAGGGTGCTGTCTGTCTGTGGCAGCAGGAATGGAGCCGTTGCCTCACCCTGTGGGAACACAGGGCTTTTTTTTTTTTTTTTTTTTTTTTTTTTTTTTTTTTTTTTGGGTACTGGGGATCGAACTCACGACCTTGTGCTTGCCAGGCAGGCACTTAAGCCACTGAGCTAAATCCCCAGCCAGAACACACGGCTTCTCTTGATGGCCCCAAGCACAGGGACATTAGTTGGCCTCTTCTCAGTTATTTGAAAAATTCTGTGCGCTCTCGATTTTCATCTTGGTTTTGCAGTACTGGGGACCAAGCCTGGGGCCTCAGCACCCAGGTGCACACCTGCTAGCCCCTGGGTACTGCCTCTCTTGTCCGTTGTTGTGCACAGCAGTGTGGCAGTGCTTGCGTTTTCTGGGGGATCCTCTGAGATGATCCAATGTTCTTGCTTCTGTCTCCAACTGGCAGTGCCCTCACCGCCCCTTCCAGGGAGATCTGCGCCAGCAGGTTCCCTTGCAGGGGCAGAACACATGACTTTTGGCAGCTCACCTGCAGCCCTTGGCAGGCAGCAGTGTGACTGATCCTCAGCTACCGGCTCTGGACAGCCAGGCTGGGACAGCAGGTGAAGTGCAGCAAAGCGTGGCATGCGGTGACACCTCCCGCACTTCAGGCCTGGGCTGACTGGCGTTAGTGCTTTGAGTGGAGCCTTCCAGCACCGAAGGTGCAGACTGACTTGCAGGGGCTGCTGCCCAGGGAGGCAGGCAGAGGGATCAGTTGGACCCTGGTCCTGCTCCCATTTGGACACCCAGGCCCTGCCCCCACGTGAGCTCTGCTGTCCTCATAGCCTTGTAGTCTACCTGGCCCTGTCCCTGACCCTCTGCTTCTCTCCCTCCCGTGGACCCAGCTGCCTCCTCTTCACCCAGCTGTCCTGCCACCCCCTGCAGCTCACTTGTATGCAGTGCAAAGGTCCCGTCCAACCTCCTGCCCTTGTTATCCTCAGCTCCTGTGGCCAGGCACAGGGTTGCTGCCAGGCTTGAGACTCTGGCTCCCTGGTGCACTTGAGGCCGGGTGCTTCCGAGCCATTCCTAGAAAATGGCAGCCCAGCATCTTCCCGCCAAGGCCATCCCCCCCACCCCCCGCCTCTGCCTCCCTGCCCTCTGGCACATATCTGGGAGACAGAACTCTGATCCAGCCCTGTCTGTAGCCCCACCCCTGCCTCCTGCAGCTGGATGGAGCCTCGTGTGGAGCTGGCCGCACAGGCACCGAAGGACAGGCAGAGAGGTGAACTGTGAGGAGTTTCATTGCCAGCTTTGCTGGCCGGTGTGCATGTCACTGCCATCGCCTGTCAGGTCATGAAGCCCCAGGTTCCCTCAGAGCTGTCCCTGTGGGCTGTGGCCAAAACACCACACCCACCACCCTGGGTGCCTGGCTGGACAGCACCCTGCTGTGCAGGTGACCCAGCAGGAAGTTGAGGAACTGGTTTGAGGTCACCTTAGGGAGGGGCTGGCCCAATGCTGACTGGGCCCTAAGAGTCCCTTCCTGGGCAGCTAGGTGGGGCAGGCTGTGTGCTGAGGCTGCCCACACCACCTCCTGCAGGCCTGGGCCCGGTGGGGGTGCGAAGGGGTGCACACCTTTCACCTGCCACCCTTTCACCTGGTGGCCTGAGCTTGAGCCCCTCCCATGGGTGGGGCCTGCCAGTTCCAGTTCCACAGGCCCAGCGGGGCCCAGCAGGGTGGAGGGCGAGGCCATGGGTAGCCCAAGTGGGTGGTTCTCTCTCTTTCTGTCCTGTTAGGTAGGCAGTTGAGCAGAAGGGTATTTTGATTTTCATAACTTGAGCAAGCTGTTTTGGTTCAGCTTCCGTACGACCTTTGCCGAGTCGGATCAGTGCACCTGGCTGTTAGTCTGCCGTGCGGGCCTTGGCTCCACATAGATGGAGCCAGGCACAGGCCGGCAGGGCAGGGTGGCGTGTGCTTCTGTCCCCCACAGCGGAGCAGCCCAGGATGCTGGGGACGCTGCTGGCTCCTCAGAGGGTGCAGCCGCCTTGGGAGCTGCATGAGTGACCGGGCGGGGGGAGGCAGAACGGTGCTATGGGCAGCCCCTCTGCTCCCAGCAGTACCTGGAAAGGGTGAGTGTTTGGTCGGTGTCCAGGTAGCTTCTTGGGCAGGGCAGGGCAGGGCAGGAAAGGCACTTGCTGCCAGTGGGAGCCCCCGTGCTTCTGAGAAGCCACTGCAGCAAGCAGTGGCTGCAGCAGCCTCCCCGTCTGGCGCACAGGCTGGAAGGGGCCCCTCCGTGGCCAGCACTGTGGTCTCAAGTGTGCCAGGGGTCGGGGCTGTGTAGATGAAGCCCTGGGACAGGCACGGGACAGGCAGAGCAGGACACTGTGTATACACTTCGGTGCTCCTGGGACTCCACGTAACAGGGGCCACAGCTGGCAAGGCCCTGGCCTTGGGCAAAACACCCCTGCCCCTTGCTGGAGCCCACATGCAGCTGCTTCTGAGTCAGAGTCCTGAGCAGGCTCCATGCTGGTGACCCCCGTGGCCATGGAGGCCTGGAGCTGGCACTTGCAGGACTGCCCCTCCCTTTGGACCAATGGTTTCTACTGGAAAAATCAAGGCTCACCTGAGTTCCCATGCTGGCTTTGCAAGGTGCAATCATGTGTTCTCAAGTCTGAGCCTGGCAGCCCTCAGGGGCCTGCGCCGCTGGGCTCCTCCTAGACTCCACACAGCCCTTGCTCCAGAGGGGTCCCTGGCAGTGTGGGACTAAACCCTGGCATGCACAGGCCTGGAGGCGGGCAGTGGGCACCGGCAGGGCCCACGATGGAGCGGCTGGGGTCCCCCAGCTGTTGGCATGGCAAGTGGGACTCCCCCCAGCTGCAGGCTGCAGGACTTCTCCCTCCCCACATCGCAGCCTTGTCCTCTGGGAGAGGGAGGCTGTTGGCGCCAGCTGTCCTCCCTCTCAGGCACATCCAGGACCCTGCGAGCCAGCGGTTGACATGGAACAAGTCCCCAAAGAGTGTGCTCGTCATCAAGAAGATTCGTGACGCCAGCCTACTGCAGCCCTTCAAGGAGCTCTGCGTGTACCTCGTGGAGGTGCGGTGGCACGGGCGGGCGGCCTGCGAGGTGGGGTCCCTGCGTCTAGTGTCTGGTCTTGGGACTGCTGATGCAGCGCCGTACGGCACGCATGAAGACAGAACCAGGGAGGTCCAGGAGGGGCTGGGCTGGGGAACAGGCAGATGCAGGGACAGGATTCCAGGGGCTCAGCCACCATGGCAAGCCCGCTACTGAAGCAGCCACCCTGGCATGAGCCTCCTGGCCTTGGTACCCCTCAGTTTCCTCTCAGCACCGCTGGGCAGGTATGTTGATGTCAGCTCTATGCTGCTGGCTCAATGCAGCAACTCTATGCTGCTGTGGGGGTGCGGCTGCCCCCACAGCTGAAAGGAAGAGCAAGTCCCTTCAGCTTACGGTGTCCAGGGCTGCAGGCCCAGTCTGCTGCTCGAGCAGGGACAGCATGGCAGAGGGTGGGGCATGGTAGCTCCATGCCCTTGGCAGCAGGGAGTAGACAGGAGACGCTGCTGAGTGATCAAGACCCCGGCCCTACATCTCCCAAAAATTCCTCCTCTGAGTGCTCCAGGCAGGCAGGCCGTTTCAGGCAGGTGGAATTGTGCAGGCCATCAGGCATGGGGCACGGCTCTCCAGATTGAAGAGGGCTTAGTGGGCAGGGACTACTGTGGGCACCTGGTCCTGGAGGCACCGCTGCCAGCCACTCATTCCTACCAGTCCCAAGGGCCCTCTTTGCTGGCTCGGCACCATGCAGACAGCAGTGTGTCTTCCAGTCTCCTCAGAAGCCACCAGGACCCAGCCATGGCTCCTCCTGCCACCCTGTTCTAAGCCGATGCTGCAGCATGAGGGCCTGGGGCCCACTGGAGGCTGCTGTGCTCAGTGTCCTCTTCCTGCAGGAGAATGGCATGATCGTGTATGTGGAGAAGAAGGTGCTAGAGGACCCTGCCATCGCGAGCGATGACAACTTTGGACCAGTGAAGAAGAAATTCTGCACCTTCCGGGAAGGTGAGGTGCGACCCCTTGACCCCTTCCAGCTGGGCCCGCAACGTCCACAGCTCTGATGCTCTTTCGGCTTCTTGTGTAGATTACGATGACATTTCCAACCAGATCGACTTCATCATCTGCCTGGGCGGAGATGGGACCCTGCTCTATGCCTCCTCGCTGTTCCAGGTGAGGCATGGCCGTTGGGGCACACAGGCCCACTTGCTTCTCTCAGGGTGATGTCCTGGCCCTGGGCTCATGGGAGCCACCACCCTCAGGTCCTAGCACGCCTGTACCCCGGGCCCCACTCCTGGGCGCACTCGGCCCCCACAGCATCCCCAGGTGCACACAGCCGCCACGGCAGGTCTGCAGGAGGGCCATCCCCGGGCCTCTGCATGGTGGTTCAGACCCCAGCTGACTGTTCCCCCCACCCTCCCTGCAGGGCAGTGTGCCTCCCGTCATGGCCTTCCACCTGGGCTCGCTGGGCTTCCTGACCCCATTCACCTTCGAGAGCTTCCAGTCACAGCTGACCCAGGTGATCAAAGGTGCGTTGGGGTTCAGAGCCTGTGGCACCTGCATGGACCTGCCCTCCAGGGTCTGCTTGGCATTTGTAGCCATTTTGTTAGCCATGCATAGAGCAGCACTTTCCAAGTTTAAAGATGGAGACATTTATGCCGGCTGAGATGGCCTGTCAACTTGGCACTCAGGAGGCTGAGGCAGAAGGATCACCATGAGTTCAAGGTCGCTCTGGGCTATGGAGATTTAAAGGCCAGGCTGAGCTACGTAGTGAGACCCCCATCTCAAAAGAAAACAGAAAGATTCAGGAATTTCCAAAATTTGGATGGTTTAGCACCATCTCACCAAGAGGATTTGGGCTGGAGCAGGCCTGGGGTGCAGCAGAGGCAGCCTGGTTCTCGTGACTGTGCTTGGGAGTGGCATGGGGAGTCCCAATCCCCACACCTCGCATGCCCTGAATCCTTGTGGCCCACAGGGAATGCGGCCGTGGTGCTCCGGAGCCGGCTGAAGGTCAGGGTGGTGAAGGAGCCCCGCAGCACGAAGCTGGCTGAGCACAATGGACTCGGCGAGAGTGGGAATGGGCTGCCTGGCCCCCAGCTGGAGGGCGGGAAGCAAGCCCTGCAGTACCAGGTTAGTGCCACCCTGGGCACCACCTCTGCCCCCCTACCCTCCCACCAGCCTCTCTGAGCATTGTCCTCTCCAGGTCCTGAATGAGGTGGTGATCGACAGGGGCCCTTCCTCCTACCTGTCCAACGTGGACGTCTACCTGGACGGACACCTCATCACCACTGTGCAGGGTGATGGTAAGGTCCGGGCCTGCCTGGGGCCCTGTGTCTGGCAGGCCAAGAGTGACGCCTGCCTCTGTCCCTATCAGGAGTGATCGTGTCCACCCCAACGGGTAGCACGGCGTACGCTGCTGCGGCCGGGGCCTCCATGATCCACCCCAACGTGCCCGCCATCATGATCACGCCCATCTGCCCACACTCGCTGTCTTTCCGGCCCATCGTGGTCCCTGCAGGGGTGGAGCTGAAGGTCAGAGCTGGCCCCTGTCCTTCCTGCTGAGTCCCAGGGCCTGCCATGGGCTGGCTTACAGCCCTGGGCTTCATGGTGCCCAGTCAGCTGGGGTGGTACCGCACCTCTGTCCCTGGACCTTAGGGACACAGGTGGGGATGCCCTCAGGGTCCAGGTGAGGAGAAACCGCTGTTTGGGCCACCCCAGCCCCTGAGCTCCCGCCTGGTGCTCTTTCCTAAGTGCCCTGCCACCCATCCCTACTCCCACTCACCCGGGACCCACCCTCGTCCCCTCTTGGCCTGTCAGATCATGCTGTCACCAGAAGCCAGGAACACTGCGTGGGTGTCCTTGGATGGAAGGAAGCGGCAGGAGATACGCCATGGAGACAGGTGTGGGCAGCGGGCTGGCACCAGGGAGCATGTGGGTGGCAGAGGTCCCCAGGGTCTTGGGCGAGGGGGCCGGGGTCTGTAGCAGCCCCTCTCCTTGGTCCTTGTGTCTCCTTGGCCAGCTGTGCTGGTCTCCGCTGGGTGGCCTCTGTGGGAACTGGTGGCCACAGTGTGGGTCCCAGCTCTGGATCTTCCCGCAGCATCACCATCACTACCTCCTGCTACCCTCTCCCCTCCATCTGCGTCCGAGACCCTGTGAGCGACTGGTTTGAGAGCCTGGCTCAGTGTCTGCACTGGAACGTGCGAAAGAAGCAGGCACACTTCGAGGAGGAAGAGGAGGCGGCTGAGGGTTCGGAGGAGAGCTAGGCCGCGCCGCGGGTGCCTGGGCTCCGAGCTGCAGCGGGCCAGGGCTTCGGCCACCTTTTGCGATCAGATGAGTTTTTTAACATTTTTAAATCTTGAGTTTTTACATTTCTGATGAGGCAGAGTGAGCGTGGGCAGTGAGTCCTGGCTTCCCCAGAGCAGGGCTCTCGCCATTGCAGCCTGGGGTCCCTCGATGTCTTGATAAGGGGCTCAGCTTCCCTACCCTGGGGGCTCGGCCCCCACATTCCTTCCCCGGGCGGCAGCGGCTCCCGGGGGCGTCCTGGAGGCTGTGCGCTCTTTGCTCTTTGGAGGCTCTTTCACACTGTCTGAAGTGCTTATGTACATATTTTCTTGTACACACTTTGTGGAGCTGGGGCAGGGGACCCATCCATGTCCCTGTTTACACTGTGTCCAGGAGGCAGCTGCTCCAGGGTGGAGTCCCTGCACTGGACCTGCTGGTACAGGTGATGAGGTGGGGGTGGTGCTGGAGCTCCCTGGCCATTGCCTTTGGCTCTGCTTGTGGGTTTTCATCTTTGCTACTGAGCTGGTGACAGCAGGAAGAGGGGCTGCCCTTCCTGGCTGCACCCTGAGGGGCTCATGAGGGTGGAGCCTGAGCACCTCCTTCTCCAGGCGTCCTGTGATCCCAGCTGCTCAGGAGGCTGAGGCAGGAGGAGCACAAGTTCAAGGCCTGCCCTTGTACCTCAGTGAGACCTTGTCTCCAAATGAAAAGGACAAGGGCTGGGGATGTGGCTCAGGCCCATGCCCCATCTCCAGCCCCACATGTCCTGCCCCCGGCCAGGCACCAGGACCCAGAGGTCTGCCATCCTTGCCTGCCTGCCCCCCAGCGGGGCGTGGCCCGCCTGTGTAGATAAGAGCGGGTGATGACCAAGCTGTCCTTGTCAGCTCCTCCTGGGCGGGCTTTGTGAGAACCCTTGGGCTTTTGAAGTAAATTCTTAATGTTTCATATTGTTAATACCTTGGAAATTTGTTAATTGTTGCTGAAAGCCTTAGCACTATTTTCAGATCCTTTCAATAAAAAGACTTGTAAAAAAATAGTTGAGTTTTAGACCTGCTTTCTCCCGGCCTTCGGTAGCCGTCCAGGACCCAGGCTGTAGAGGTGCTGTTCCCACCACTCAGACCCTCAGCCCCTCACTGGCAAGGGTGGCAGTGAACCCCCAGGGGAACTGCAGCCTCCTGGGCAAGGAAAGGGCACAGACCTCTGGGGCTGCACCTGTGGGCACAGCAGCTGCCTCCTGTCACGTGCTGGGAGCACTGAGTACCACATGTGTGCACGCTGGGGACGCCAGGGTGACTGGGGACAGCCCCAACACTGCGGCCGGGCAGTGCCCAGCCTGTGTCTCCAGCCCTTCTCAGCCCAGCTGGGGACGAGCAC
Source organism: Dolichotis patagonum (assembly GCA_004027295.1). Taxonomy (NCBI): domain Eukaryota; kingdom Metazoa; phylum Chordata; class Mammalia; order Rodentia; family Caviidae; genus Dolichotis; species Dolichotis patagonum. Next base: position 74,607 of record PVJX010002103.1, on the reverse strand, counting down.
CTGTCACCCTCCTAGCCCTCTCTGGCCACATGTGGGAAACAGGGTGTTGACGCCTCAGCCACCTGAGTAGCTGGGATCACATGATGCCTGGAGAAGGAGGTGCTCAGGCTTCACCCCCATCCTAGGGCCAGGAGCCCTGGGTTGGTGCCACCAGGACCTGGGTTACTACTGACTGCATGGGCAGCTGGTGGCCTGGTCATGTGAGGCCCTGGGCTTCCTGTGTGGGAAGCAGCATCCTGCCCTAGATGTGGTCCCTCGTGGCCACTGGTGCACAGGCCACTCTACTCTGCTCCTGCCTGGGCCTGCAGCCCCTTGGAGTCCCAGACTCATGACCAGCCAGCCAGAGTCAGGTGCCTGTACCCAGGTCCAGTCCTGAGCAAAAGCCGTTGGTGTCACCCTCAACCCCTGACCTTGGGGACACAGGTGTGGCCACAGGCCCCCAGCTTGAAGCCAGCTGCAGCCCAGGGGAGCTCTGGCTCAAAGTGTCAGCATCTGGGGCCCCTGCCCTTCCTTGGCCTGGCCTAGCCCACTCTTCTCAGGGCAGGTGGAGGTGCTGGTGGTGACACAGGTCTGGTCTGCAGTGTGAGGGCTGCAGAGGGGGTGAGGGGCACAAGTGCAGCACTGCCATCAGATTCTGGCCCTGAAAGACCCAGGCCAGAGCTCAGGCAGCCTTCAGAGATGAGATGTCCCTTTGATAAACCAAGGCTGTGCTGGGGGAGCCTATCTGGGACTGCCTTTGGGACCCTCAGTGCCAGGACAGGAACCCAGGGAGGAAAGCTTGTGCCCTCAGAAGTGAGGCCCAGGGGACAGCCAGAGGGGGCGGGCAGCAGGAGGACATGGGTCACAGTGACATGTCCCAGCTACCACCTCTATGCTAGGAGCCAGGAGCCAGTGCCCATCTGTCCACACAGGGTCCCTGGGAGAGGTGACAGTGCACAGATATGGTAAGACATGGAGAAACAGATGCACAGAGAAACATGGATCAGGACAGACAGGAGCATGTAGAAAGATACACAGCCTCTTCTGCTCCCCTTTTTGACGTCTCCGCCAGGGTTACATCCCTAACCTTTTCCAATTTTTTCACCACAGGATCTTGCTAAATCCCTGCGTTGCCCAGCTGAGCTCGAGCTTATGATGCTCCTGCCTCAGCCTCCCACAGTGCTAGAATCACAGGAGTGCACCACTGTACAGCTGACGGAGGCATTCCCGGGCCTGGGGTCGGCTGTCCATGTGTCCTCTAAACTTGCTGTGCTGCAGTGTAGTCCCCACAGATCAGTCAGAGCTCAGACTAATCCAGCGACTGCCTCAGCGGGAGCCTGGGGGTGATGAGGCTGAGGAAGGTCATAGGGCAGGCTGAGTCCAGCAGCTCTGCAGAGAGGGCTGGAAGCCCTGACCTTGGGTGGAACCTGCGCTGGGATGGCCCTCTCCTCCCTAACTGCTTTAGCGTCCACAGCAGGAAGTGGATGCAGACCTGATACTGCCTGCCACCTGGGGCTGCCCATAGCCTCAGCTGACTGGGCAGGGTCCTCCCAGGCCAGTCAGCCACAGCTGCCCTTTGGGTCTCCGCAGGCTGGGCAGGGACTCTCAGGAAGATACCACAGCTGGCACCTGGGAACAGGGAGGGGGCAGTGCAGTGGCTGCCCAGGGCTGGCAGCACAGGACCTTCCTTGGCACCTTCCCTGGTGTGAGATTTGTCCCTTCGGGAGTGCCACGTGCAGAGGCCCTCATGCAGGACATGGGGCCAGGAGGCTCCGGCCCAAGCTCTGAGCCCAGGACACGATAGCATGGCTGCCAGTAGGGACCAGCTTGGGGACTACAGGGCTACAGGCAGGCAGTGTCCCCTCCCCAACCACTGGACCAGGACAGACCCCTTCCTAAGGGCTCTGGGCACTGCTGGCCTCACTGTCCCCCAGGAAAGGCAACAGTAGGGCACCAGGGACAGATGGACCTGAAGCCAGAAGGTGCAGGGGTGAGGCTGTGGGTTCTCGGGCTGTTCCCAAGAGGACAGGCCTGGCTGTGTGGTCTCCGTGGCTCCTGGGCCTGCTGCTCAGCATTCCAGGCCCACTGGAGAGAGTGAGGCACTGGGCCTGGAACCCTCTCCTCCCTCTGCTCAGTCTTCTACTTTCTAACCATGCTTTTCCTTCCAGGTTCCCTGTTTGTTTGTTTTTGTTTTGTTTTGTTTTTTGGTACCGGGAATGGAACTCAGGACCCCATATTTGCCAGGCAAGTGCTGTGCCACTGAGCTATATCCCCAGCAACTCCCATCTTTTTAACTGTGTTTTAAAATTTATTTTTATATTTATTTATTGATTATGTTTTTGAGACAGGGTCTTGCTGTGTTCAGGCTGACCTTGGGCTCACTTTGTAGCCCAGGTTGGTCACAAATTTGCAAAGATCCTCCTGCCTCAGCCTCCCAAGTGCTGGGATTACAGGAGTGCCCCATCACGCCCAATTGTATTTCTATTGTTTGACAGAGGGTCTCACTATTCAGTTGAGGGTGGCCTTGAAACTACTATGGAGGGGGCTGGGGATTTAGCTCAGTGGCTTAAGTGCTTGCCTGGTAAGCGCAAGGTCGTGAGTTCAATCCCCAGTACCAAAAAAAAAAAAAGAAACTACTATGGAGCTCAGGTTGGCCTTGAACTCACGAACTCATGGAGATCCTTCTGCCTCAGCCTCTGAGTGCTGGCATCATAGGCATGCACCACCACACCCAGCTGGGCTGCTGTTAAGGGAACTTGAGTGTGGGGGGCTGTCCCCAATCTACCAGGGAGATGTCATGTTGTCAAAGGATGCTGAGCGCTTCATCCCCTCCCCTGATCTCACCCCAGCTCAGCAGAATGCCAATGGGCTGCAGGTCTACCCAAATTCCTCAGGACTGAGGACCGAACTCTGACAGGGAGGGGTCAAGAGAGGAACAGGTCCAGTGCATCCCTCAGTGGCTCTGCCTAGCTTTACTCCCTTCATTTTCCTGGTACTGGGGATTGAACCCAGGACCTTCACACTGAACGACATCCCCAGCCCTTTATACAATTTTATTTTAACACAAGATCTTGCTAAATTGCCAACTCCTGCCTCAACCTCCCTAAGGGCTGGTGTCACAGGCACCCTCCATCTCTTGGACCCTGCTTGTTTTTCCAAGCCAATTCCAGAAACTAGCTGTGGACCACAAAACCGAGCCCAAACTGGCAGGGAAGAGAAGACCGCAGGCCTCATGGCATACACGTCTTACCTCAGCACTCTGGAGGCTGAGGCAGGATTGCCACATGTCTGAGGCCAGCCTGGGCTACACAGTGAACTTGAGGCCAGGGTGAACTACAAAGTAGGACCCTGTTATGGTTGACATCTAAATGTCCCCACAAAGCCTCAGGCGTCATGGGGGGATGGACCTTTTAAGGGCGCCTGAGTCTAGCATTTGTAATTGGTTCATTGTCTAGCACTGAGATTGGTAGTGCGAGTGCTGCTCCTGCTCAGGGGCAGAGCCGGCTTACAATATAAGGAGGCAAGGAGCCCCACTTTTACTCTTGTAGCTTGTGGCCCCCATGAACGGCAACCTCTTGGCTGCACCACCCTGCCTTGGAACCAGCTGAGTATGGACTGAAACCTCCAAAAACTGTGAGCTAAATAAACCTTTCCTTCCCTAATTTTGTATGTCAACTATTTTGTCTCAGCAATGAGAAAAAAGTAACCAAAACAGATCCTGTTTCAAAAACAAAACCAAACCAACCATATATGTGAGAGAGAGAGAGAGAGAGAGAGAGAGAGACTCGAATAGTTCGTATCTGCCGGTCCCTGTCAAGACAGCAGACCGTCTGCCTGCCAGACCCCCAGGAAATGCTGACCTGGTCCTCTTACAAATACTTCCCCACCCCCCAAAGGTGTGAAGGGGGAACTAAGGCACTAAAACTTCTGCCCCTTCCCAGCTGCTGGCCTCCTCCATCACGTCCCCCTTCTCCCTGTCATCTCTGGTTAGGCTTTCCCAAGGAGGGGCTAAACTTCTGAATCTGAGTTCTGCAACAGAAGTTCACACAATTCACACAAATCACTCTAAATTCCCTAGCCTGTTCTAATTTGGGATCCTCTTGTCTCAGCCTTCCAAGTATCTGGGATTATAGGTGTGTGCTACTGTGTTCAGCTCAGCTTATATTGTTTTGCCCCAAAATTCGACTTCCTAGGCTCCTGCCAAAGGAAGAGGTTTAAACACCAGCAAATGTAGGGAGACAGACCACAGAGCCCAGCTGTGTGGGGGCCCTCATGGGTACGGGCTCCAGTGCGCCTGTGCAGCCTCGGCGCAGCATTCAGAGTCCAGGGCTCCTGGGGCAGTGGGGCTGGGGACTCGACCAGAGCTGCGGAGGGCCCTAGACATCATGACCATTCTGATGGTCACAGGCACCACCCCTGTGAAAGCCAGAAATCACTCAGCTGCATACCACTGCTGTGTGGCCAGGCCTGGCAGGAGCCTGGGTCCCCGGCCTCTGTTCTGAGCGTGGCAGGGAGATCCGGCCTCAGGTGGAGACTGCAGAGGTTACCAGGCTGGAAAGAGATGGAGACAGAGCCGCACAGACCAAGAGCCCTCAATCTGGAAGGGTACTCCTACCCAGGTTCCAGCTGGTCCAGATCACAGGGGCTCAGTGTGCAGGTCCCCGACTCTGCAGCCATCAAGAAGCTGGACATGAAGATGGAAAAGTCTGTGGCATCTTTCTCTTTTCTTTTCAGCAGTTGGCACTGAACCCAGAGCCTTCACACTGACCTCCATCTCCAGCCTAGTTTTAAATGTTTTTGGAGATGTGAGCATGAACTTGCCATCCTCCTACCTCAGCCTCCCAGAGCGTTGGGGTTCAAGGTGTATGCAATTTGGCTTTTCCTGGAAATCAACTTGGGGCTTTACATCTGGGTGTCTCCAAGATTTACCAAGTCATCCGGATACTGAATTTAGGCAACAAACGGCAGCCTCAGGCTCCGAGGTTCCTCCTTAAGTAAACATTTCACTTCTGCTTTTTCCTCTTCCTATTTTTAGGCCCAAGCCACCGACTAGCTTCCAGGAACACTGGCTGCCCTATCCCACCCCTGGCTGCCAGGGGACAATCTCACCACAGGGACCATCCTGGCACCTGTCACCCATCAGCTCCCCTTCCCTTTCACTCCGCCCCGCCTCCCGGCTTCACCCCACGCCCGTGGGCTTTCTGGGGAATCCCAAGGAGGAACTGACCTAATAATTGACTTCTGGGCAAGATCTGAAGGGGTTTTATTAACTTTAAGCAGTGTATCAGTCATTTGTTAAAAGTGCCTTCCGCTGGGCGTGGTGACACATGTAATCCCAGCGGTGGGGAGGCTGAGGCAGGAGGATCGCTGTGAGCTCGAGGCCAGCCTGGGTTACATAAAGAAATTCAAGGCCAGCCTGCACTACGTAGTGAGACCTGTCTCAAAAAACAAAAAGAAAAAAAACCCTAAAAACAAAAATTAAGCGAAAGTTCCTTCGGCAGAACTGAAGGCGGCCCTGCGCTCCCTCAGCGCCCCCGCGTGGTCACTGGTGCTTCTGGATGTCCAGGCGGAGCCTGGGCTCCCTGGGCCTAGGAAGCGGCCCCACCCAGGGGCGGAACCTCCGTGGCGCAGCCAATCAGCAGCCTCGTGCCTGGGGCGTGGCGGCCCCCGCCCAGCGGCGGTCGGGCTGCGCAGGCGCGTTGCTTAGGCCTGCTGCGCGGTAGGCTCCGGGCGCCTGAGGCCCTGGTCGGCGCCGTCGGGTTTCCGGGTGTGGAAAACCTATTTCGGCCCCGAGCCAGAGGCCAGGGCCCCGTAGCCTGGCCCGCCCGGCGAGCCCGCGCCACTTCCTGAGCGTCACCTCCGGCCCCGTGCCCCTCGTCCAGGCCTCCCGTGTCCCCCTGCCGCGCCACGACCGCTGCCCGGCGCTCGTTTGCCCCGCCCGGCCCCGGCATCACCACCCGGCCCGCTCTCTTCGCCCGGCCGCGGCGTCCCCCGGCCCCGGCGTCCGGTGCCCGGCTTGGGCCCTGGGCCCTGCGCCCCGCGCCCCGCGCCCCGAGAGGGGCCCGTGTGCACGGGAGAGGCCGGGTCCACACGGAGGAAGCGGGTGCACGCCCGCGGGGAGCCCTCTGGGCGGGGACCAAGGTAGGGCGGGGGCGGGGGCGGGGCGGGCCGCGGGGCGGGGGCGGGTCCCGGCCGAGCCTGCGCTGCCGCCGGAGCCTGGAGAGCTCGGAGCGAGGCCGACTTCCGGCTACCTTCTAGTGAGCGGGTGATTGTCCTATCTCCTCCTTAATCCTGGGCTTTCTTACTGCGCCGCCGCCTCTGGTGTTTGTTCTTTTGAGTCGATCTCACCGAGTCTGAGCTGCTCAAACTGGGCAGTAATTTCCAGTTCTCCTGCTTCAGCCTCGCAGAGTGCTGGGATTACTGGTTGCATCACATGCCCGGCTTGATTTTTCTGGGACGGTTGTTCATGAGGTGTTACAACAGACAGGCAGCTTCCCCACAACATTCGGGCTCTCTTTCCTTCCTTCCGTCTTTCGTCTTCTTGATACAGGGTCTCACTATGCAGCTCAGGCTGACCTTGAACTCTCAGCGATCCACCTGCCTCAGTTTCCCAAGCAGGGATTACAGGCTGGACCACCACGTGGGGCTAGGCTCCCATCCTTGAACACACCACTGCTGCAAAAGAAGAAAACAAAAAACCAGACACTGCTGTGGAGTGTCGCCATCCACCCCACCCCTTGTTGGTTATTTAACTGCGGCAGCTACACTCTATCCCTGTTTTTTATTTTATTTTTTTTAATTTTTAGTATGGGGATTGAACTCTTGACCGCGCGCTTGCAGGCGCTTATGCCGCTAACCTAAATCCCCAGCCCACCCTCTTTATTTTTTGAGATGGAGTTTTGCTAAGTTGCCCAGGCTGGTATCCAATTTGTCATCCTCTCACCTCTCCCACTCCAGCGGCTGAGATTGCAAGCTGAGCTAATGCCCGGCTCAGAGGCTCTTCCCAACAAACCAAGTTCAATACACTTTACTAAAAATAAACTTTGTAAACATTTTTAAAATGTCAGGAGGCTGAGGCAGGAGGATCCTAGTGAGTTCTGTTCAAGGCCATCCTGCATTACACAGTGAGATCCTGTCTCAAAACAGACAAGAAAAGAAATAAAAAAGGGGGTCGGGGATTTAGCTCAACAGTGTAAGTGCCTGCCTGGCAAGTGCAAGGCTGTGAGTTCCACTCCTGGTACCCCCCCAAAAAACCCCGAAGAGTTTAAAACAGAATGGACTGTATTAAAGAGCATGAAAAGACTGTTAAAAGGGGAAAAGCCAGAGGGTCACAAATTTGAGCCCAACCTGGGAAATTTTACCAACCTACCAAGACCTTGTTGAAAAAAAGAGTGTGGCGGCTCAGCCTATAATCACAGCACGGGGGGGGGGGGCTCAGGCAGTCGTCACTGTGAGTTTGAGGCCAGTAAGCTACATAATGAGTTCAAGGCCACCAAGGACTTCACAGCAAGAGAGTCCCGACTTTATCTTGCTGATGCGGACAGACCACCATCCTGGGATCAGACTGGCTCTGCTTGCTGCTTCCGTAACCCCCAGTACCACTTCGCTGACTCAGGGTCCCCCACCCACAGGTTTCTGGGAAGCCCTGTACTCTGGTCTTGGCTGATCACCCAGTCACACCCTGAGATGCTCAGAGTCCCAAGGGCTGGGTGCATCCATCTTCTGCTCTTTGCCCTTCACAGCCATACACTGAGGTATGCCTGTGTCCCACAGTGGTGGCCTTCAATGGAGCACCCCCAGCCTTTTCTGTTTTTTATTCTGAGACAGAGTCTCACTAAATTGCCCAGACCGGGCTTGAACTTGTGATTTTTCTGCCTCAGCATCCTGAGTAGCTGAGATCCCAGGCTGGTGCCACCTTGCCTGGGCTCCATGAGCTTATCTCGAGGGTATGGGCATCCTGTAGTGGTTCTTGGAGTCCTATCTAGCAGCTGAGGCGGCTGCCTGGTGCCGCCAGGACTGGCGCCTTTCAGTGAACTTTGATCTGAGACCCTTGATCCCTGTCACCGATCCTGGGCCTTCATGGCTGCCTGGCTCCACTCCACTGCATGCTGGAGTCTGGACCTCAGCTGTGGCTGACTCAGGTGTGAGTCTGTCCCTCTGTCCCTCCTCCTCCAATCCCCAGGGCTTTTGACTTCCATCGCCCAGGCAGAGTGCGGGTCCATGGCCACCGCTGCAGTACCTGGGCCTCAGGGCTGTCCATACCCAGATGTCCACGTCATGATCGGGGTACCTGACACGGGCTGGTGATTGATGCAGGGGCTGGATGCCTGAAATGCCCAGTTCAGGTTCTCTAAAATCAGGAAATGAATTCCAGGAGCAATGGAGGTTAAGAGTAGGAAAAATTTATTGTGAGGAAGAAAGCTTCTGTCCAAGAGGGACGGAAGGGACCTCAGAAAGTGAGAGTTTATTGAGCAAAGCCAGGGGGTGAGGCAGGATAGAGGTGAAACAGAACTCTGATCAATCAGTAAAATTACAGGTACAGTCACTTAGGTAACATTGATCCTTTGGGAAGTCACAGGGCAGTGTGTGGGGGAAACAAAACCCTGGTGAGCCAATAGGATCACAGCAAGTGTAGTCTTGGCTAATGAGTAAATGATGATCATGGGGAGGCAGGTCACGCAGCAACCACATGGGCAGATAAGGACTTTCCTGGAGGGGCGGGTGAGGCAGCTCGGTCTCCACCCGAGGTGATGGATGCCTGCTTAGAGTGTGAATCACCAAGGTTTATCCCTGGGGAAGCCTGTGCATGTGCATGACTAGTGCCTGCAGCTGGCTCTGCACAGACCTCTGGGCCCAGCTTTGTCTGACTTCCCACAGCATTTCTGCCTAACTTCACCGTCTATAATACTTGAACCAGGAGGGGACCCCCAGGACCAGAGCCATGGCCTGGAGTAGGCTGAGTCCTGCTGTCCCAGGAGCCTTTCTCCAGTGCCGTGGGTTCTGAGGGTCACTTCGGGCCAGCTTAGGCTGGGGGCACCCTCCTCCTGTGTTGGAAGCAAGGCCCAGCTCCTCTACTTGTCCCAAGACACTGAGTCAAGGTGGCGGCTTGGAGGGCTGGGAAAGGCTGATGGGAAAGAGGCACCAGAGAGAGGTTCAGGATTGTGCAGGCACTCTGGGAAGCAAAGGCAGGAGGACTGCAAGCTGGAGCCCAGCCTGGGCTACTTAGTAACTTAACAAGACCCTGTCTCAAAATAAAACATTTCTACAAGGGGGCGGAGTGGGGGTAGGTATAATTAAAAGCTAAAAAAGAAAAGCTGGGGCCTGTAGCTCACTGTAAAGGCCCTGGGCTCAGTTCCCCAGTACTAGGAAAGAAAGCTGTCTTCAGGGCAGTGACAGAGAAACCTGGGGTTCTGATGGGAATGTTGCACTGTGGCCAGGGCTCTGGGCTCTGGTTGGTCCTCTCAGCAGGGTCTGAAAGGTCCTAGGAGGCACCAACACTGACACTGGCACCCTTGCTGCAGGGCCACTTGGTCCCTATCCTGAGATGACGTTGCCTTTGGGGGTGAGTGGTGTCATGAGGTGCCTGCCCCACCTCTGGTGGCATCCACAGGGCCAGCCCAGAACCCTCTGTAGGGGAGGAGACTGTGGTTCCAACTTGGACAAGGTCAGCAACTGTGTGGGTGTCCCACTGTCCTGCTGCACCCTCTGTGCTGGCCTTGGGATACCAAAGCCCATCATCCCCAACCCAGCCAGGCAGGGCAGGTGCAGGCAGCCAAGGGCAGGACTCCGGGGCTCCCCTGGGGACAGTGGAGACAGCCTTGGGATCCAAGCAGGGTGATTGGCCCTGTGCCAGCAGTGACAGTCTGAGGAACACTCGGCCCTCATCCGTGGTTCCTGTCACAGTGCCCCTCAAACTCTTGGAGTGATAGGAAGGGGCCCCCACCTGCAGGAAGAGAGGCCACGCTCGATGTCAGGGACACCCAGGAGGGTGATGAACTTCTGGGCCAAGCGCCATGGTGCTGACGGTGTGCCCCCACCTGTACCCAAGGAGGGCACCACAGGGCCCTCACTGGGCCCTGCTGGTCATATCCCCGGGCTGGTCATGACATCTGAAGTGGGGTGGCCTTGGGGACTGGAGTGACTTCCGGATGGACGGTCCTCTGAGGAGACAGCCCTATGTCCAGACACATGCATGTGCACAGGGGTGGCCCTGGGGCGGGCTGGGCCTCCTGTCCTGGCAATCTGGTGTCTCTGGGTGAGGGGGTTACCCTGTGGGACATCTGGATCTTCATGTCCCAGGCCGAGGTCAGTGCTTGAGTCGCGTTGGCAGCTCTCCGAGCAGCACTGCTCATTGTCCCTCAGTCCTGTTGCTGCCCAGTCTGGGTTTGTGCCAGGGGCAGGCGCTGCTGGCCTCTTCCCACAGCATGGCGTTTGTCTCTCGTGGTGATCACTGTTAGGTTGGGCTGTGTTGTACTGTTTGATGGTTGGTAACAGAAGCGGGTGACCTGACTTCTGGCGCCTCGGGGCTGCTCCTCATCCCCAGCTGCAGCTCTCTTCCGAGCTGGCTCCCCAAGGCGCAGCGTTCATGTTCCCGCCTCCCACCCGCCCCCGTCACCTGTGGTGACCAGGGAATCACACCAGTTTCCATCTAGACGCTGTGTGCTTGCAGGCCGGCCCAGTCTGTGGTGTGGTGCCCCTGTGGGAGGCCAGTAAGGTGGCTCCAGCGCTGAGGCCGGGTCACAGCTGCCTGGGTCGCGCTCACTCCCGCCCTGTCTGTGGTTTGAGCTTGGTCTCAGATGAGTCTGTACAGTCCTAGGGACTGGGGTGTCTGGTGGGGCCACTGAAGTCTTTATGTTCCTGGGGGAGGTGGGGCCAGGAAGAACCGTGTGGGCACCCGGGACGGACGGAACACAACAGGGTGAGCAGAGTGGTGGCTGGGGCTGGGGGCAGATGTCCCATGGCCAGGGCTGCAGGCCCACATACCTGCGAGGAACCCAGACTGTGCAGACTAGGCACATGAAAGGCCGCAGCCAAGCACAGGCTATCAGCAGGGCGTGCACCCCTTCAGTGGGCTGCAGGAGTCATCACTAGGTCCCTTGGTCCCTTGTCCAAGGAATGGGGTGGGGTTCGAGGTGTTTTGGGTCATTTTGGGGAAGTATTGAATCTAAGGCTTTTGTACTGAGCTCTTTTTTGGGGGAGGGTTGGTTTTTGTTTTTGTTTTTGTTTTTGTTTTTTAGTACCAGGGATTCAACTTATGACCTTGCACTTGCCAGGCAGGCACTTGTGCAACTAAGAGAAATCCCCGGCCCAGGGTTTTGTTTTGTTTTTTTCCCCCCCTTGGAACCAGGATCGAACTCACAACCTTCCACTTGCCAGGCAGGCGCTTATGCCAGGGTTGGGGTTTTTTGAAACAAGTTCTCCCTATGTTCAAGGCTGGCCTTGAACCCACTATGTGGCCTAGTCTGGTCTCAAACTCACTGCAATCCTCCTGCCTCAGCCTCCTGAGTGCTGGGATTATAGCCATGCACCATTATGCCTGGCCCCCTTTTTTATTTTTTTGAGATACCATCTTGCTGAAGTTGCCCAGGCTGGGCTTGAACTTGCAGTCCTCCTGCCTCAGCCTCCCAGCCTCATGTGCACTTCTGCCTGTCTCTTACCACATGTCCTGCGCTGTGTGAGAGCAGGGACACCTGGCTCCTGTCCAGTCCCCAGGTATGGGACTTCTCCATCACACAGCCTCTTGGCAGGCACTGACCCCAGAGGGATGAAGGCCTTGGCTTTGAGGGGGTGAGGGCGCCATATCTGTTTCTGGTAGCAGCTTTCCCTGGCATGTGCTGGATGCCCTGGCAGAAGGCGCGTCTTGAACTCAAGCTTTCTCTTGCGGCTTGGAGTGCACACCTCGTCCAGCTCCTCTCCCGAAGCGGAGTCCTGGCTTTAGCATTGGGCCTGAGTGGAAAGTGGAGCCCTGCAGGGTTGAGGTTGCTGCTGGGCAGAGGGCTGCGTGCTGGGTGCCCTGTGCTGAGGGGGTGGGAACAGGCGTCTGGGGCTGTCCATGCCTAGCAGTGGCCTTTCCTACTGCCCCAGGGCTGCTGGAACAGTTCGAGCACCTGCAGGTGATCACTGAGGTCTGGGGGGGCGGGTTCAGTGTGTAGGCAGGAGCTGTGGATTGGCCAAGCCCTGGGCAGACAGACGGGTGGGGGAGAGGGCGACTCGGAAGTAAGTACAAAACATGAGCCAGAGTTTGCAGCACACACCAGCACTCTGGGAGGCCGAGGCAGGAGGATCAAAAGTTGGGGCCCAGCCTATGCAGTTTAGCAGCTTTGTCATAAAAGAGAAAATAAACTGGCTGGAAATGTAGCTCAGTATGAAGGCCCTGAGTTTGACCCTTAGTACCACCAAAAGGAAAAAAAAAGGAAGATATAAGATACATGGCCATGTGACACACAAAGCTTGAGGTGAGCTTGCTGGTGGAGACTGACGGGGTACAGCGAGCCAGCTGCGATGCTGCACGCCTGTGATCTGTGACCTGAGGCGGGAGGTTCCCGGGGTTCCAGGCCAGCCTGGGCCACACAGCAAAACCCAAGAGCAAAACACAACAAATCAATCTGGGTGGGGTGAGCTAGAGCTATGTGCTCTACCATGTTTGGGGGGCAGAGCCCAGCTGGGGGTAATGTGGGGCAGAGCGGAGCCCCAGGGACTGAGCCCTGCTTCCCCACTCGCCGTCTTCGGGTTTTAAATCAGTTTCACCCAATGATAAAAGCTCTGAGAAAATTGGATACTCGATGTGAGAAACCCCTTTCCTTTGCTTAGCGTTCTAGCCTCACCAAGGCCATGTTCTCCAGGCCGGCCCACATCCCCAGCCCAGGCAGTTGCCGTGACCCATGCTGTCCCCACTGAGTGTGGCGCCAGTCGCTGTGGTGGCCTCAGCATGGCGGAGCCCCCAGCCCTGGCGGGAAGCACACCCAACTGCGACTCCAGCTCTAGCCCCCAGGCAGAGCCCAGAGAGAAGCCTCAGCAGCTCGTCTGGGCCCCCCTGCTTGGCCACCGGAGCGACAAGATCCTGTTTGGCAAGAGCGAGGGTGGCCCTGAGGGAAGCCTACTTACTGTCACCATCACCGAGACTACTGTCATCGAGTCGGACCTGGGCCTGTGGAGTGCGAGGGCGCTCGCCTACCTCACGCTGTGGTTCTTCTTCAGCTTCTGCACATTGTTCCTCAACAAGTACATCTTGTCACTGCTGGAGGGCGAGCCCAGCATGCTAGGTGACTGGGCCGGGGGCTGGGGGCAGGGCCAGGGCAGGGCAGGTGGCAGGGATGGGACGTGCATGCGTCTCCCCAGGCGCCGTGCAGATGCTGTCCACCACGCTCATTGGCTGCGTTAAGACCTTCGTTCCCTGCTGCCTGTACCAGCACAAACCACGGCTGTCCTACCCACCCAACTTTGTCATGACCATGTTCTTCGTGGGCCTCATGAGGTAGGGTCCCTCGTGCTGGGTCTCTGGTGACCTAGTGCGGGATCCCTGCTGTGGCCACAGGGGTGAGGGTTCTGGACCCACGTACTGCGGTCATGGCAGCTCCAATTTTGGCCCCAGTAGCTTTGGTTTGGGGGCTCTGGGATTCTGGGGGAAGCAGACTGAGCCCCGACTGTATGGGGTGGGATGGAGGGTGGTGGGCTCCGCATGGGGCTGGGTCCTGAGGACAGGGTCCCAGTTCACAGCCCCTGATCCTAGACCATGCATCCCACAATCTCCTGGGCTCTTGGCAGGTTTGCCACCGTGGTCCTGGGCCTGGTCAGCCTGAAGAATGTGGCAGTGTCATTCGCTGAGACGGTGAAGAGCTCAGCCCCCATCTTCACGGTGATCATGTCACGCATGATCCTGGGCGAGTACACAGGTGAGCGGGGTTGGCTCTGCTCTTGAACCTCTGCTCCCAGGGCCTCTGTGTCCTGCTGTGCCCTGAGCTCTCCCGCTGGTGGCTCCTGGGGTGGCTGCCTGAGGGTCACTGGGGCAGCTGTGGCATTGTGACCCAGTGCCCAGCTGTCCCCGTGTGGCTGTAGGCTCAGAGCAGGGCCGTCTCTTGGCCCAGGCAGGGAGGTGGGTGGGAGCTTGGACAGCAGGACATCTTCATGCTGGTCCTGGCCCAGGAGAGATGGGCGACCTCGTGGGCTGTGGGAAGGGCTGCTGGCCTCCGTCTTCTCTGTGTCACTGCCTTCTCAGGCGGTGTCCCCATTCTCACAGCTCCTCCAAGACCGCTCTCCACCCTCCTGAGATGGCAAAGGTCAGATGATCTTAGCAGTGAGCAGTGGGCCCAGCAAGGTGGGGCCCCAGCCCATTCTCCTGTGGGCCTTTACTTATTTATTTAGAGGTCCCTAGGCCTACACAGGAGCTGCACCCTGGCCCTTTCCAAGGTGCTGCTGAGACCAGTGAGGCAGGTCTGCGAAGGGAAGTGGGGCCGCCCAGGCACGGGGAGCAGCTGCTCTCTCCAGGCCCCTCGGAGCCATGCCCAGCCATGCCCAGGGTATCATGAGGCATGGAGCACCAAGAACAAGCACTAAACTGCAGGGCAGGGCTTGGCTCCTCTGGGACAGACCCCATGGACTCTATGACTGGGGCTTTGCATTGACTGCCTCAGGATCCACTGGCCCAAGAAGGTTCCTGAGGACTCAGTTTCTACCCTGGACAGCAGTGTCAAGGGCTGAGGGCAAGAAGCCTCTCTGAGGACTGGGACTTGGTTCCCCTTGCTAAGTGATTGACAGGAGGAGAGGGTGGTGAGTTCCAGCCCATTCTGGCCACTTGAGTGAAAGCCAGGGCCAGTGTCACAGAAATCAATAAAGAATGGGCTGGGGATGGAACTCAGCGTGAGAGCCTTGGGTCCAGTTCTCAGTTACACACACACACACACACACACACACACACACACTTATGTTCTCATTTTCTTTGAGTTTCAAAATGAATGTCATCCCCAAATCAAAGAAGAGCAGCACAGTACCTGAGTCCCTCTTTCCAAAGTCAGTGTGCGTGGGAAATGTGATTTAGTTGCGTTGAATGGATTTTTAAAATCAGTTGCATAGACTTTTTATTATTACTCAGAAACAAAAGACCTTGACCCAGATGGGTCCACCCAGCTGCCCTTGGCCTCGAGCCCCCTGGGGACATCTCCTCCCACTCAGGTGCTGCCAGTGAGGCTCAGTGTGGGGAGGGACCCCTGCAGACAGGGGAGCTTTTTGCTTAATTTCCCAGAAACACGGGGGGGTCAGCAGGTGTTTAATGAAGGTGGGAGTCACGCTGTTGTGCCCCTTGTCACATGTGTGTCCTGCCCTTGCCAGGGCTACTGGTCAACCTGTCTCTCCTCCCCGTCATGGGAGGGCTGGCACTATGTACCGCCACTGAGATCAGCTTTAACATCCTGGGCTTCTCGGCCGCATTGTCCACCAACATCATGGACTGGTGAGTTGGGGTCGGTGCAGAGGGAGTGGGGACAGGGACAGGGACTGGGTCTGTGTCCTGTCTAGATTCATGGACGCTCAGGTCCAGACTGGCCCAGTGAGGCCCGTGACGTCCCAGGGTGTCTTTCCCTGATCAGTCAGCCGGTCCACGCTGGTGCCCATGCGTGACTTCTTTCTCCAGTTTGCAGAACGTCTTTTCCAAGAAGCTGCTCAGCGGGGACAAGTACCGGTTCTCGTGAGTACTGCACACTGGACTCTGCCCAGGGCCCCACCAGGCTACCAGAGGTCCCGGGGTCTTCAGCATGTCCACTGTCCAGACCCAGGGAAGACTGTGCACTCCTGCACTGCCCTCACCAGGGTCGATACCCACTTTCATTCTAGGCAGCCACTGCATCCTTATCACCAGGAGGCCACTCGTGTCTTAGGGTGGGAGGTCCCTGGGTCTGCTCCCCATGGCTGGTATGTGAGGTGCGGTCCCCTGTCCCCACAGGGCTCCGGAGCTGCAGTTCTATACCAGTGCGGCGGCCGTGGCCATGCTGATCCCTGCCTGGATCTTCTTCATGGTGGGTCCTTGGGCAAGGCTATTGCTGAGATGCCTAGGATGGGGCTGTGCCCTGGGCCTACCTGGACCTGTACTGCTTGCTGAGATTCTATTTTTTTTTTTTTTTTTTTTTTGAGACAGGGTCTTACTCTGTAGTTCAGGCTGACCTTGAACTCACTATATAGCCCAGGCTGGCCTTGAGTACTTTGCAGCCCTTCTGCCTCATTCTCCTGAGCCCTGTGGTTACAGTGTGGACTAACACACCCAGCTTGCCGAGATTTTCGTGTGTGGGTTTCTCGGTTTGTGCGGTTTATGTTTTCACTGAGAAAATACCATGTGGGTGCTGCAGGAGGCAGTGGTGCTGTAGGTGACCAAGTGGCCATGTACCTGCTGTGACCCCTCTGCTCATGGCCCGAGTGTGTTGTGATCCTTCACGGTGTGAATGTGCGCCCAACACGGTGATGCCCAGCTGGCTGCTGGAGCGCCACTTGCTCCTCAACTGCACCGGAGAACAAGCTGCTCGTGTCCATCCCTCCGAGCCGGCTGGTTCCTCTGGGAGGCTTTCCCGGAATGGGAGCTTTGATGGTCACACACATGACTTTCATAACAGTAACATACGGAGTAAAGCTCACCTTTTTTCCCTTTTTGCAGCACTAGGGGTTGAACATATAGCCTACACACTTGGCTACATCCCCAGCTCTTTTTAAATTTTCTGTTTTGAGGAAAGGCCCCACTAAGCCACTAAGTTTCTCAGGCAGCACTCAAACTTGGGCTCCTCCTGCCTCAGTTTCCCAGAGTACTGAAATTGTAGGTGTGAAAACTTTTGCCTCTGTGTGGCTCAGCATGGTGGCATATACCCGTAATCGCAGCACTAGGGAGGCTGAGGCAGGAGGATTGCTGTGAGTTTGAGGCCAGCCTGGGCTCCACGGTGAGCTCAAGGCCAGTCTAAACTGCATAGCAAAACTGCATAGCAAAAAAGAGTAAAAAAAAGAATGATAAAAGAAAGTTTTGGTGACGGTGGTCCAGCTGCTCCCGGGCGGGCTGCGGGCATCTTCCCTGACCTGGCACGGAGGTGACACCCCTCTGTGCCAGGGGGCCCGGGTGAGACAGTGCCCGCAGAGTGCCCTGTGTTCTGCAGGACATGCCTGTGATCGGCAGGAGCGAGAGGAGCTTCCGCTATAGCCAGGACGTGGTGCTGCTGCTGCTGACGGACGGCGCCCTGTTCCACCTGCAGAGCGTCACCGCATACGCCCTCATGGGCAAGATCTCCCCAGTGACCTTTAGGTGCGTGGGCTCTGGGGACGCAGGCTCTGGGTGGTTTCAAAAAAGCTGGACCAGGTGAACTCAGAGGGCATCTGGGCTTCTCACCCATCGGCAGGAGCGGCTGCGCACAGCCTCGGGCTGCCCGGCGCCAGCACTGAGTGAGGTGCGTGGGAGGTTTCTGCTCAAAGCCTTTGGTGTGGCTTGCGTTCTTCTGTCCAGCATGGCACTGTGCACGTGACTGCCATCCAGTGCCAGCACGAGGTTGTGGGCAGAGTGGAGGAGCAGAGCGCTTGCTTTCTGGATCTTGTTGTTCACCCAGGGTGCCACGTACCTGCAGTTCTCCTCTGGACACTCGGGGGAGCTGAGCAGCCCTGGCCTCTGCTGTGCTCCCTAGCTGGACAGATGTGGTGGCCATGCAGCTGAGACAGAGTTCTCAGCAGCAGACAGACAGGAATGAGTCCATGTCCTTGGCGCTGGCCTCAGCAGTGGACTTGCCATGTCCTGTGGTTGGCCACCTCAAGTGCCTGCCTTGTCGCTCACTTCTGAGTGGCCTGGGAGCCAGCCTGGTCTGAGTTAAGAATGGAAGCATCTGTGACCAAGTCACATGCAGTAGGCCATGTGCGGGTCTCTTGCCTGCTTCTTGGTTTGGTACTTTTTTATTTTTCTGAGACAGGGTCTCAGTATGTAGCCCAGGTTGGCCTTGAGCTCCTGGTGATCCTCTGCCCCAGTCTCTCCAGAGCTAGGCTCATGGTGTGTAGCACCACACCTAGTCTCTCCTGCTTCTCTGCTTTTCACTGGGTCCAGGTCAGTGCAGCAAATTCTCATGTTCCTCTGAGTTCTGTCTCTTTTTTTTGGCACTAGGAATTGAACTCAGGACCTCACACTTGCCAGGCACTGTGCTGCTGGGCTATTTTCCCAGTCCTTTTTTTTCTTTGAGATAGGATCTTGCTCTGTAATTCAGGCTGGCCTTGAACTCACTATATAACCCAGGCTGGTCTTGAACTCACAGTGATCCTCCTGTCTCAGCCTCCTGAGTGTTGGAATCGCAGGCATGTGCCACCACACTCGCGAGCCCTGCGAGCTCTTTTAGAGATAAGGTTCCGGGCCGGGGATTTAGCTCAGTGGCTTAAGCGCCTGCCTGGCAAGCGCGAGGTCGTGAGTTCGATCCCCGGTACCAAAAAAAAAAAAAGAGAGATAAGGTTCCACTGTGTCATCCAGGCTGGCCTCCAACTCATGATCCTCCCGCTTCAGCCTCCTGATGCCAGCGTGCAACACCACCTGCCACTAAGTCCTGTACCTGTGTAGTACAACAGGTGACATTTAGTGGGGAAGTGTCAGGAAGGAAACTACAAGTTCAAATGTTCTGAAATTCAAGTTTTTTAGTATTGGTGATAGTTTAAAAAAAAAATCAGGGAGCCAGGGATTTAGCCCAGCAGCACAGAACCTGCCTGGCAAGGGCAAGGTCCTGAGTTTGATTCCTGGTACAAAAAAAAAGAAAAAAAATTTAAAAATCGGAAAACCAATGATGTCTTTCAAGCATGGTTTTCCTCATGGTGTAAGAGAATGAGCTCCCTCAGGGCCCAAGGGTGGTCAGTTCTGTGGCTTGAGACATTCCCCGAAGTCCACACCTAAGCGCTGCCCATTCAGAGGAGGGGGACTGAGCATGTCCTCTGCCAGCTACTCAGGTACTCCCCAAATGTGAGCAGTGTGTACGAAAACACAGGTCAGGGTGTCTCATTTAGGAAGTGTGGTGTTCAGTATCCACATGACCAAAAAAAAAAAGTACCCATCTGATATTTATTTTCCAGTCCTGAGAACTGAACCCAGGAGCTTTGTACTGAGCTCCATCCCCAGGCCTTTTTTATTTTTTTATGTTCAGACAGGGTCTTGAGAAGTCATTAAGTTGTCCAGGGTGGGCTTGAACTTGTGATCCTCCTGCCTCAGCCTCCCAGAGTACTCGGATGACAGGTGTGAGTCACTTCACCCAGCTAAGATTGTTTTTTCTTAGGGACTTTTTACTTTTTGGAGAGAAGGCTGAAGTATTTAGGGATACAATATTATACCTTGCAAAATGTCACACTGTGTATAGTTTAAAATGTTTTAGTCTAAAGAAAGAATGAAGCACTGAGGCAGCAGCTGGCACTCTGGTCTAGAGATCAGTTACAGTGTTTCTCTCCTGCAAAGTTTGCATAACAAAAACAAATCCAGTTCCCTAGGGAAGTGGGGTCCCATAGTACCCCCTAGTCCCTTGGGCTGGGTGTGTGCACTGCCAGGCCCAGGGTCACGGTGCCCCCACCCTGTCTGCAGTGTGGCCAGCACAGTGAAGCACGCCTTGTCCATCTGGCTCAGCATCATTGTTTTCGGCAACAAGATCACCAGCCTGTCCGCCGTCGGTACCATCCTGGTGACGGTGGGCGTCCTGCTCTACAACAAGGCCCGGCAGCGCCAGCAGGAAGCCATGCAGACCCTGGCCATGGTCAGCAGTGGGGCCCCAGAGGATGACACAGAGCCACTGCTCTCCCAAGACACCAGGCAGCATCACTGACCTGGGCCTTGGACTCTCCTCGGGGTGGACACGATGTCTGTGGGTGACTGCTAGGCTCAGTGCCAACTGGGATACTCCCTGCTGGGTGCCCACAAGGAGACCCCCCAGCTCCCTCACACCAGCTACCACAGGCATCCATGCCGCTTGGTCTGCACCCGTGCCTGGGTACCCACACAGCGTCTACCTGCAGGCTGTGGGGTGGGACCCAGGTCTCTGGTGCCTGTGGCCCCAGGCATGGGGTCCACACAGCTTGAGAAATGGGCAGACTGGCTGCAAAACAGGGCCCCACATTGAGGGCGGGGCTGAGTCCCCCCTGCCCCGGGCCAGGATAGGGTCCCTGGAGCCACACCACCAGTGACAAAGTGCCAACTGGGCCCTCAGCGCCTATGGCCCGCCCCTCACCAGGGCAGGTGCTGCCTGCCTGATGCTGACCAGTCTGTGCTGCTGCTCCCTACACAGACCCCATGGCGGGAAGCTGGGCATACCCATAGCCGACCTCACTGCCCAGACCTCATGGGCAGCTTGTCTCGCAGGTGACAACTTGAAAGAGCTTCATTTTGTTTTTTGTTGAGTATTTTTGAGACAGGGTCTCACTAGGTAGCCCAGGCTGGCCTTGACCCACAGGGATGCTCCCCCTTTGGCCTCCTGAGTGCTGGGATCACAGGTCTATGCTGCCCCACCTCACATCACTGACAGTGACACTGCATTTTGATGAAGCCGGCACCCATGCAAACGGTCTCTGAGCATCCTGGGTGTCAGGTAGCCATCCACATGTGAGCCTGGTCTGCTCATCCTGCACCTGGGACCCTGACACTGCTGCCATCGGCACCCCCCCCCCCAGGGCTCAGAACCTTGTAAAGGGGCACCAAGAACCTTGTGAATAGGCCGCACCACACCACCCTTCTCCAGCGTCTCCAGCCCTTCTCCGGGGCACCTGTGCATCACAGTTCCCACTCTGGTCCCCATGCACCAGCTCTGCGACAGCCACCATCGCATCACTGGCTTTCCAGTTGGCTTCTTATTTGGAAAATTTGAAATAGTTCATCCTGGAAACAAAGCTAGCAAAAACCAAGAGCAATAAGCACCTCGTGTTAGTTCCACCTATGTGAAAAAGCCTGCTGTGCCTCCTGTCGGGCTGAAGGGGGGTCTCACAGCTGGCAGCTGCTTCCCAGGACACAGCCTCCTGGGCACTGCGTGGGCCTGCTATGGGTGCCTATGCCACCAGGTGCCCTGCACTGGGGGCACTTTACTCACATGGCTTTGTCCAGGTTTCTTTTCCTTCCTCCTTTTGCTGCCCTGAAACTAAAGAAAATGCAGTGGGTGGTCAGGTGGTGGGGCACGGTCAATCTGTGGTGGCCCTGTCCCACCCAGAGCATGGTCGCTGTGGGCTGTGGGAACATGGTGGCTCGGCCTTGAGGCCTGGCCGTGGGTCAGCCTCCTGTATTCTTCCGACCTCTGCTTCTGCATGGGATCAGGAAGCAGCCGCTGTGATGTGCCTTCCCTCCTGCCTCACAGTTGGCTTGAAGCCTCTTATGGTTTTCTAAATGTGCAGACCAGAAACAAAAGAAAGATTTTCCAAAATGAGTAACAAGTGAGGTAATTTCCTGTGAAGCTCCCTCTGAGCCTTTCCCTTGTCCTGGGCAGACAGATCACGAGCCTGTACCGTGCCCAGTGTAGTGCCCTGGCCCACCCCGCTTCTTTCCTCCTGGCCCAAGTGCACGCCGCATACGCCAGACCCAGCCTTGCTATGTGCGCATTCCCCAACAGCCCTGTGCTGAGCCCAGCCCGGCCAGCTTGGGCATGGCTCATGACGGTGCAGTTGCGGTATTTTTTATTAACTCTGTCTCCTCCTTTTATAGGCTTGTCACCAGTGAGCCGTTAAGAGGTGTGCATGTAGAAATGCTGGCACTAGGTGTCCTTGCTTCCATGGGACAGATCCCACCTGTGTCCCTGTGGTGGTCTGTGCCTTGCCCAGCTCCCTGGAAGGACCTGAGTTGGGGCATCTGCTTCCTTATACCCATGCTTGGAGATGATCAGATTTCTAATTTCAGAAACTTCTCGTGGCTCCCAGTGGAATGCAGTGGTAGAGCACTTGTCTAGCATCATAATCCCAGTTCCATCCCTGGCACAGAAAACAAAATCGAAAACATTCTACCACTGGGCAGCAGCAAAACCTTTAAAAACCTGATAGCCATAATTTCCTGTATATCAGCATTCAAATAATTGCTGCCTGGAACATTAGAATTCTCTTGCACAATCCCAAATGTGTCTTTAATTTGAGGAAGACAAACAGTGAATCAGAGGCAATAAAAAAAAGAAAAATCTGTACAAAGAATATCAACCAAATCGAGTTCTGCTTTATAGTGTGCTTTTAAAACATTTGTCAAATCGGTGGCAGTAACTTCCTGCTTTTCTGATGGTCATTTATGCAGATCAGTGCAATCATACATAGCTTTTCACATCCAACCAAGCAACAGTATCCTAAGGCCTTGAAAGTATTGGTATCATTGTGGGAAAAAATTAACAGGGATGTTACTATAAATAGAAATCCTCTTTGACTATTATGCCTTCTATTCAGGGCTATAGTCTTGTAATATATATGGCCTGGTTGGACCGCTTAATTTTTTTTTCATGGTACTGGGAACCAAACCCAGTGGCTCATACATGCTAGATAAGGACTCTGCCACTTGCTACTCTTCCCGTTTTTTTTGTTTTTGTTTTTGTTTTTTTCCAGTATCAGGGATTGAACCCAAGGTCTTTGAACTGAGTTACATCCCTGGCTTTTTCCCCCCCTTTGGAGACAGGGTCTTGCTAAATTGTCCAAGTGGGGCTCAAACTTGCAATCTTCCTGCTTCACCCTCCCTCAGTGCTAGGATTATAAGCTTGTGTCAGCACTTCTGGCTTACCAGATTTTATTAGTCTATAACAATGTCCCAGCTCCCCTGATGAATTAGGGTACATTGTTCTTCCCTAGACAAGGGGAGCAGATGGTTAAGGCCCTGGGGACTGGGTTGGCTCCTCCCCCTGAAGTTCAGAGTGGGAAACCAACTTTGCAGGTTCTTAAGTATTTTATCTGGGTTTCCTGAGGTATGTGCTTCGGAACATGCTGCTAGACTCCTGCTCAGCTTGTCAGATGTCCAAATTTAGTTCAAAATTGTTCCAACTTGCCTAGGTTTTTGTTTTCTTTTTTGTACTGGGGATCAAACTCATGACCTAACACTTGCCAGGCAGGTGCTGTGTAGCTGAGCTATATCCCCAGCCTCTTGCCATCTTATTCAGCCTTTTTTAGTTTTCATTTCTTGAAAAATGCATTCCATTCATCTGCAGTTTCTGGGCTGTTTGCCAATAGATTTGTGAGTCTGTACCTGCCCAAGAGGTTTGTAGATGCCACTTACAGGGGCTACAAACCTCATTGCATTCCTGCCTTGGAAAACTTGAAAATCTTACCAATAAAAATGCATCAGAGCCAAATCATGTTTATGTCAAACCTGTGGAGAACTAAAAATACATCACACAGAATGTTTGTAGTGTTTTGTATGTCCCATTTCAGTATTGACATAGATTAATGCTTCGTAGAAAATGCTTCTGTGATTTGTACTGTGGTAATAAATTTCTACTGTGTCATTAGTCCTGTGATGGTTCCTGGTTGTTTTTGTCTAAAGCAGCCATAGTAGCAACTGTCAGTGGTCCTTATTCTGAAAAGATGAAGTAAATGTTAGTGCTTCTTGCTTTTCCTTTTTGTGTAACTCTTGCATTTATGGTACTGAACTTGCCAAGATAGGATTTCTTATTGCCTTCACCAGATTCTATTGTGAAATGAGGGGGAAAAAAGGCTTCCCCAAGAAACTGAGAATTCAAGAAGCAAAATTAAACCTGGGGCACAAAAAGTAACCATTTCCTTCTAGGAGGAAGAGTTCCTAGTGCCTCTCATCCTGCCCCACTATAGTCTTTGTGTGAGGGGGTACTTTGTGGGTGGGGGGTTTGAACCCATAAGCACTCTATCACTGAAGTATATCTTCAGTTTTTAAAATTTTTTAAATTTATTTTTTATGTTAAAGTCTCACTATACAGTCCAGGATGGCCTCAAACTCACAATCATCCTAATGATCCTCTTGCCTCAGCCTCCTGAGTGCTAGGATTACAAGTGTGAGCTATCATGGCCAACTTCAACGTCTCCAGCTTTCTCTCTCTCTCTCTCTCTCTTTGGTATTGTGGATCCAACTCATGACCTTGCACTTGCAGGCAAGTGCTTACGCCGCTGAGCTAAATCTTGACACTGAGCTACATTCCCCATCCTACTTTCTATAAAAGTTGGAGGCAAATCTCTGGCCTTGAACTTGTGATCCTCTTGCCTAAGCCTACCAAGGTGCTGTAATAACAGGCATGCATTTACCACACTCGGTTTCTTTTCTTTTTTTTGAGACAGTTTCACTATGCAGTTCAGGTTGCCCTTCAACTTACTTTATAGCCCAGGCTGGCCTCAAATGCCCCAAGATCCTCCTTCCTCAGCCTCCCAAATTCTGGAATTACAGGCCCTCACCACCACACCTGGTTTCTATTATTTTGAGATGAGATCTCACAAGGTTGCACAGGCTGGCCTTGAATTTGCAGTGAGCCACCTGCCTCAGCCACCCAGGTGCTGGGATCACAGGCGTGTGCCACCACACCTAGCTAGGTTTACTGTTTTAAAAAGAACCCACAGGATAACTCAACATAGACATGTGAAGGACACATTTTCATTTGATCAGCGGTGTGTGTGTATGTTCTATTTCTGTAGCTTGCCATACTGCTATGGGACTCAAATTTCTGGTGGGGTCGAGTGGGTACTTTGGGGAACCACTGCCATCCTACCTGCTTTAAAATTGCATTGTGATCTTCCACCTGTCTTGGTTTTTGTTTAGGTCACACAAAATTACAATAGGTTTACAAGTCTTAATTGGTTTTGTAGTTCTGCAATTGGAAGGAACACAAATAGAACCAGTGGTCTCATGAACCAGGCAGAAACAGTTGGTTTTACAGACAGGAGAGCTCAGCAAAGCTGAAACAATAAAAAGTGATAGGTCGTTTCCCTTATGCAGGTTGGGACAGAGGAGCCTTCTTCCTCATAGTAGATATAACTAGCCTACTTGAGGATGTCTGTCATCTCGCGCTCAGGTCTTAGCAAAGTCAGAAATACAACTTAGTTCCCACTTGGTTGCTTGGAACTTCAGCACGAATGATTCTGCTCTGGTCCAGTCCGCTAGCCTAAGGCAGGCTCGGCCCAAAGCAATGAGATCTGGACACATAACATGTAGACCCCGGTGAGGGGCTGTAAGACGCCAGACGTTCCTCTCTTCATCTGGAAACTCAGAGCTCAAGGGAGCATGGATGGGGATCAAGACTAAGCCAAGGGCTCTGCTGGCCGAGGGAGCCTGGGGACCGCACCTGGGCGGGAGGGGGTCGGGCTCGGGCCTGGGCCGATCGCGATGCCATAAGTTTGCCTCTGTCCCGGTGGCCGCTAACTTCTGTCCCGGGCCTCAGAAACAATACTCGCTGGGCTCTTCCGTCACAAACTGAGAGGGTCGCTAGACGCTGCAGCGCACAATCTCGGCCCTCCCTATAGATATCCACCAGCATAACCTCCGGAAGTGACGACAGCCTGAGGCCTGGGCGGAGCGGTTCCTCCAACAGTGGATTGGAGCTCCCGCCTATCGTCCTTAGATCATCAATCCGCGCCACTTCCGAAAGTGGCGACACACTGGTGCGCAACAGGAGTTGATGCTTTGAGTCCCAGACTGGAGATCAGAACCATGTCGCGTTCGAGCGTCATCAGTCCGCGTCGCCGCAGGAAGTGACAGACGCTCCTGGCGCGCGCTGGGCGCTGTTTCTTCTCAGATTCGGGGAACGGCGGCGGCGGCGGCAGCGGCGCAGGGGTGAGTGGCGGCCGGAAGGCCCGGGCGGGGAGCGCCGGGCGAAGGCGGCCCTGAGGGCTCGAGTTCGAGCAGGCCTCAGGGCGGGGGCGGTCGTGGGTGTGAGCGAGTGGCGCCCCAGCTCCCGCGTACAGTCTCGCCCCGCGCAGAGCTTCGGGTGGAGGAGGTGGCGGGCCCACGCGCTCCCGGGAGCCAACCCTTGCCGTGCTGAGCTTCACGTTTGCGTGACTGAATCCAAGGAAGTAGGAGCCCCGCGCCCGCGTCAGGTAGCCTTATTGGCGAGCGCACTTTCTCTGGGGCGCCCCACCCCAGATCGCTGTACCCCTAACGGAGGGTGCACCCGTCCAGGGATCAGTGGCTCTACTTGGCCCAAGTGCTCTTCCTGATACCTTGTTTTGTCACCAGAGGCGGTGCCTGGTGGGTGTGGGGCACTGAGCTAAGGATTTTTCCTGGGCCATTAGGTAGTTGTTCCTGTTTTATGGAAAAGTGTACAAAGGCCAACAAAGTTGCGCAAGACTTTACAACAGTGAGTGGAAACTGATGAGATCCCAGCGGTCCCTTCTCAGAGCGTTGCCTTCTTCTGAGGACTTACTCTGAAACACTCAAAAGTGACTGGGTTGAGTGTTGAGAGACAGGGGAGCATCAGCCACAGGTGGGATTCCCGAGGTTGCTTGAACTATTTTTCTTTTTGCAGTGTTTTAACTCAAATGGGTGATGAAAAGGACTCTTGGAAAGTGAAAACTTTAGATGAAATTCTCCAGGAAAAGAAACGAAGGAAGGAACAAGAGGAGAAAGCAGAGATAAAACGCTTAAAAAATGTAAGCTGTGTTTTTAAGTAAGTGGTTTTCTTAAAGGAGATTTAATTTCTTTGCCCTCATTTTTCCATTAGAACAACGCTTCTTCGATGAAGAAGTTCTTTTGTACTTCCAAATGTCACAGGTGAGCCCAAAATCTATTCTAAAAATTAACAAAGACTTTGACATACTCAGTTTACACTGAAGGCAGATTGATAACACCTTGACGATGTGTCTAGATGTGACAATCTACCTGGAGAGTAAAATGTTCTGAGCCTAGAATCATTAGTACAACTTGACTAATTTTTCTCATTTCATTATTAGTGTATACATAATATATTTCCAAGTATTATTAACATAGTGGGAACTTGCCTTAAAATTAATATTGATGAAAGAAAAAATTAATGAGTTTTCTATCTTTCTTGGTTTAGATAATAACATAGTCAAAAGTTTTTTAGAATTTACTAAAACACATTAGCATCAGTACTTCTGGTAAGATTAGGAACAGATCATTTTGAGGTAATTATCAGTATCATTTGAGATACTGAAAAGTATTTGGTGTGTAAAATATAGCTTAAGCCTCAGTTTTAGCCCATAGCAACTAACATAATGAGCATAAAATCTAATGTCCCTTCTCATAAATCCTGATTTTAAACTTTCCATCAGATTTTGTGTTACAGAGTTATACTTTTAATGTTCTAGGATTTGCATAAAATTTTTTATATTCTGTAACATTTGCTTGTTCTAAGTATCAGTGGAAATTTGTTTTGGATTGTCAGCAAAGTTTGGTTATCATTTAAAAATCTGTCCATTTGAGCTGGGCGTACTGGCGCATGCCTGTAATCCCAGCACTCGTAAAGCTGAGGCAGGAGGATTATTGCGAGTTTGACACTAGTTTGGGCTACGAAGTGAGCTCAAGGCCAGCCTGAACTGCATAGTGAGACCCTGTCTCAAAAAGTTAAAAAAAAAAAAATCTGTCTATCTGTAAGGAAAATGACATATTTTTTTCTTTGCTTCCTAGTCTGATGACCGGGATTCCAAGCGGGATTCCCTTGAGGAGGGGGAGCTGAGAGATCACCGAATGGAGATCACAATCAGGAATTCACCATACAGAAGAGAGGACTCTATGGAAGACAGGTGAGAAAATGTATCAGGCGATGAAGGGTGTGCAGAGACCAGGGAGCACCCCCCACAGCCCAGGGTGTGGCTGGCCTTCACAGTTAGCACTTTGACACCAAGTTTGCCTAACCATTGAGGTTGTCTCTGTCATTAGTTATCACTTCATGCCTCATGAAAAGACTGTGTGAGGAGTATTCCCTTCTGTCTGATGCTTCTCCAGTCAAGTTAGCACTCTTTAGATAATACATTTAAATGAAATGTTCGCCCTGTGTTGCAAGTCTAAGATTTTACATACTCCAGTGCAGAGCGGGGCTACTAGCAGTAACATTCATGCTAAGAACCTAATGCTGTATTTGTTTCTGAGCTGTTATGTCTCATTTTTGGTTTTTCATATCATGAGATAATTAAAGGAAAAACCACTATAATTTAAGATTGAGAGCCAGGAATGGTGGCACACTGCTGTAATCCCAGCACTCAGAAAGCTGAGGCAGGAGGATAATTGCAAGTTCAAGACCAGCCTAGGCTACAAAGTGAGCCAAAGGCCAGTCTGAACTACATAGCAAGACCCCGTCTCAAAAGGGCAAAAAAAAAAAAAAAATTAAGGTTGAGTGCTTATTCTGGGCATCCATGAGTATGAATTTTCCAAGATATAGATGATACAGGATCAGTTGAAGATACTGTTAAATGAATTTTTTAGATCATTAAATAGGCTGATAAAATTTTGGGCCTTTTTGACCATTTATTGACTTATAAACTGTCAAACTGCATATATTGAAAGTATGCAGTTTGATAAATTTTTACATGCCAGCAAATGCATCACCATAATCAAGATACTGAACATGTCCCTCCTCCCCTAAAAAAAAGTATTTTTATTCCATATATGACAATGATTCTCACACTTTTCATCTTAGTCTTACAATGGCTTACATTTTCGAATTAACATAACTATGCTTTTTTTCTTGTTTTTGTTATTTTCACTTATATTTCTTTAAGTAAACCTTTTTAATGATTCAAGTTCACCTTTTTTTTTTGTTCACCTTTATTTCATTGTGAATCCTGTTTTTTCCTGTGCTAGAGAAACTCTGTGATATCCTGTTTCTCTGTGTATTTCCCCAGGATGATGAGATGTGTTGTATTTTATTTCAGAGGAGAGGAAGATGATTCTCTGGCTATCAAACCACCTCAGCAAATGTCTCGGAAAGAAAAGGCCCATCACAGGAAAGATGAAAAGAGAAAAGAGAAGCGTAGGCATCGTAGCCATTCAGCAGAAGGGGGTGAGCAAGTCCTTGTTTTCTTTTATGTTATTATTATATTCTTGGTGATCTCTTTTCTCCAGAGCATAGTTGAGAGACGAAATGAAAATTGTAGCTAAAAGCATGATTTGTTGATCATTTGAGTTAACTATATTATTTTCCTTTTTGTGTTTTTCCTGCATTATATTGTTTTAGAATACTTTGTTTGCATATTAAACTAACATAATTGTGTAAGTATAGCAAAAAACACCCCATCAAAAATGGATATTTTGTCAAATCCAACTTAATGGCTTTAGCTTGATAAGAGGTTTGATTTCATGCCAGTACAAGAGGCTCTTGGGAGTCAGGCCAGGAGGCACACACCTGCAGTCTCAGTACTGTGAGTCTGAGGCAGGGGGATCGCAAGTTTAAGCCTAACATGGGCAATTTAGGGAGACCCTGTCGCAAAAAGCAGTATGGAAAAAATAATCTTAAAAAAGGTTCTTATTGGTACTGGGAAAACGAGCTCTGGGGCTTGGTTTAAATCTCATTATTATAAATGCAGATGGCTAATTAAATAGCTTTCTGTTGTTTTCTTTTTTGCACAGTTCTAGGTATTGAACCCCAAGCTGTTCAGTCCTTCACTCTGAGCTACATCCCCAACCCTTTTTATTACTTATTTTGAGACACAGTCTCTTCATTGCCCAGGTGGGGTTCAAATTTAACTGTCTTCTTGCCTCAGCCTCCCCGAGTGCTGGGATTACAGATGTGGGTTACCATTCCTGGGGCTTTTTTGCTTTTTGTGACTGTTTTCATCAACTGTGAAACTAATGCATCATACTTTATTTAAAATAGATAAAAAGATGAAAATTACAATTCTGTTTAGTGATAACCATGATTTTTTTTTTAATTTTTTAAATTTTATTTATTTATTTATTTTATTTTTTTTTGTACCAGGGATTGAACTCACGACCTCACACTTGCCAGGCAGGCACTTAAGCCACTGAGCTAAATCCCCAGCCTAATTTTATTTTAAAAAGGAGTAAAATTAAACACAACAAAACAGAACAGAATGGGACATAAGAAAGCATAAATTTCAAAGCTAGACAACCAGAGATCTTCACTGTCATATTGTCTCTTGTTTTCTTCCAAATGGTTGTCCATATCCTTGCATATGGAGAGCTCATACTAAATAACATAGCCAATCTTTTCACAAAATGTGTAGTTCACTGGCTCCCACTTGCTAGGCAGGAGGGAGGGGGAGGGGGGACACGGGATGGGGGACAGGACGACATGAGATGTCTGACTCTCAGCCCACACGCAGGCAGGATCACAGTCGTCCCCCAGAGACGGGAAGAGTTCGTTGTTCTCCCGGCACCCTGAGTCAACCGCACCCCAAGTCAACCGCACTGTGCAGGTCCCGATGTGCCAGGGTCTCTCTCCTTCAGGCTGCTGAAAGTCTGCCACACTCTCAGCTGCCCCCAGAGAGGGGGGGAGTTCCTTGTTCTCCCGACACCCCGAGTCAACTGCACGGTGCAGGTCCCGAGGCGCCAGGGTGTCTCCCCTGCAGGCCCCCTAAACTCTGCCATACTCACCTGCTATTTCTTTCTGATGAATTGACCATTCCATTTCCAAAGTTCTGAAATGGCCAACAGACCACAGAAGGAATTCTCTTTAGGCTCCTGTTTGAAGCCAGCAGCTACAGCGATCTGCTGGTCTTGCTTCAGGGCCACCACACTGTTTTCATACTTGGAATCTTACTACATATAGTTTTATTATCTTTTTCTTTTTTAAAATATTTGATTTTAAGTTTGATTTTAAGTTTGATTTTGAGTTTGATTTTAAGAACCAAACATGAAAAAGAATCTTTATTTTCAGTTACCACCCACCAGTGAGAAAATTAGATTCACCATTTAGCTCCTGACACAGTGAACTAGGAGGCAAACTCGTATCCACAAATTCAGCCAAGGGATTGCGTTCCTCAAGTGCAGGCTGTCTCAAAAGCTTGCAGTGTAGCAGCCGTTGCTATGGTTCTCTAGGGACCCTAGCTGACATCGAGCGGAATTTGTGAAGAATTTTCATTTTTATCTACTTGTTTATTTTATTTACTTATTTATTTCTTTATTTTTGTGAAGTGTTAATAGGTGTTTTCTATAGTGTGTTGCTTAAAACCAAGAGGTGTATAAATGCGTTACATGTTAACAAATTAGATACTTGAGAGAAATTACTTTCGCTGCTGTGTAAGTCCCCCTTGGTTAATGCTGAAGCTCTCGGCAGTGAGGCCTTCATGCCTGACACTTGTCACTGCTCCTCAGGGAAGCACACCCGAGTGAAGGAGAAGGAAAGAGAACACGAACGTCGGAAACGCCACCGAGAGGAACAGGACAAAGCCCGCCGGGAGTGGGAGCGACAGAAGCGGCGGGAGATGGCACGGGAGCACTCGAGGAGAGAGCGGTGAGGCCCGGCCCTGTGTTGAGCATGTGGAGGCGGTGGAGAGTGGGTGGGAATTAGTGTGGCAGAGCAGACTTTGTGCCCAGGTGTGGACGGAGGCATTGCAGGACGGTGACGCTGGGGTTGTCAGGAGGGCTGGCCCAGCGCAGAGGAGTTCTATTGCGCCTGGCAGACGGGCGAGTGACTCGGCAGCAGAGGTCACTCAGGCTCTGTGTCAGCACCCACCCACTGGAGGAACCCAAATCAGGGCCAGCGAGTGCTCGGTGTGATGGCTTGGGAGCAAATCTAGCAGGCCAGGGATGGCGGAGGCCAGACATGACCTTGGAACTTTGGACCTGGCACCCGGAGGGGTTGGGCTCCCCTCTACAAGGGCCGGTGGGCTGTGGTAGTCAGTAGTGGGCCATTCTCAGGTTCCCGTTCCCAAAGAGTCGGCCAAGAACACATGCGTGAATCCTGTCACAGAAGCAGGGCTGCAGGTGGTCTATGTGGGACAAATTCAGCACCTGTCCAGCTTTCAGGGAAATGGATGGCTTTAGGTCACCTTTCTGGGTCACACCAGAAATAAGTTCCACTTCTTTCAAACAAAAATGAACAGGAAAATGAAGTAAGACCTTAGGCCTTAGAAGAGTCTGGGAAATAAGCCAGCACTTTCTCAGCTTAGACTGCAGGAGAGGGTGCGAGTTTAGCCAGTTCTATGGTCTGCAGCCCAGGCAGAGTCCTGTGCAAGGGTTGTCTGTATGTGTTGGGGTCACGTCTAGGGAGGGTAGGGAGCTGGCCTGCTGGGTGGATAGATGTGTCTGGAGCTCTGAGCATTGTGCAGTCTGCCTTCCTGAGAGCTGTGGCGCTCGAGGCGGGGCAGGAGGGAACCACTAAGACCCAGTGGCCCTGCACTCAGGCCCTGTTAGCATGCACTGCCAAGCCCTGTGGCCTAGCCCCACGGGGTGCATGGGATGGGGGCAAAAGTCGGCAGATGGAGCCAGCTTCCCTGTGGTCATCTGGAAGGCAAAGCAGAGGTAGGGGCAGAGGCAAGTGTGGGCCAGGCTTCCACAACAGCAGATGTGAAGCTGGCCAGATGGACAGATGCAGCTGTTTGTCATCAGGAAACTGCAGCACTGTTGTAAGCACAGCAGCAAAGGGCTGTGGCCGGGAATTGTCTGGCCCTCCTCAGTGTCCCACAGCTCCTGCCGCCCCGCTGTCTTAGTGGATGTGGCTTCTCTGTGGGCTCTGCTAGCACGAAGTCCAGCGGCCGTGGAGGTGTGTGGCAGACATATGGGCTGCCACCTGTGCCAGTCCCAGGGGCCTGCTTGGGGGTCCTGAGGTCCCTGGCAGCTGGAATTCAGTGTGTGCTGTGCACACGGGCATCACAGGGAGGCTGCCCTGGCCTGAGGAGTCGGTGACCCCATGGATATGGAAACCACAGCAGACTGTGGGTGGGCTGGGGTCCCAGGAGAGAAGAATGGAAACAGCGGCTAGAAACCTCCCAGATCCGATGACCAGAGCCATTTATTCACCTTTGCAGCAGCAACCTGGAGTCTCCTCTGTACTGGGAACGGCTTAGCTGCTACAGCCGGGGCGCAGCGCACAAGGCTTTGTGCCTACAGCTCAGTGCCACAGCTACATAGCTGGCACAGACAGAAGATGGGCAGCTGGAGCGGGACCACTCCTGCACTTCAGCACTTTGTTTTTTTGCAGTCCTGGATGTGGAACCCCTGGGTACTGCTCCTTTGCTGCATTCTGGAGGTTTTACTGTGAGACTATCTTGCTGAGGGCTCCAAACTTGCAGTTCTCACACCTATGCCTCCAGGGTAGCTGGGGTTCCATGCATGTGCCATGGACCTGGCTCGTTAATAATAATTCTACTGGGTGGGTAATGCACTTCCTGGAGCAGTCACTAAGAAAACACATTTTACAAAATAGTGCACATAAAAAAACAAACAAACAGTATACCTAATAGGAACTAATACGCAACACTACGTGTACATATTTAAAGTAAAAAGTCGGAACTCACTTTGATGTGGGACTCTCAAATCCCAGAATGCTTGACCCGAGTCCCCAGTGAGACTCCACATACAATGTATGAGTGCAGTGCTGTGCGCTCCTTCCAGGGTGGCTCACACTGACTTTCAGGTGCTTTCAGGGTCTGGCATGGGAATGATTGCTGTGATGGTGTGGTCTGGCCTTGCTGTCTGCACATCTGGGATGCAGCCGGCTGCATGATTATCTGCAGCACGTCTGCTGTTT
The DNA here is from genome assembly GCA_004027295.1 of Dolichotis patagonum. Classification (NCBI taxonomy): domain Eukaryota; kingdom Metazoa; phylum Chordata; class Mammalia; order Rodentia; family Caviidae; genus Dolichotis; species Dolichotis patagonum. The sequence continues at coordinate 41,089 of PVJX010002103.1, read as the reverse complement.
CCAGGCAGCTCATCTTTGCTACGTGCGAGACCATACTGTCCAGTCTGGCGTGGGAGGTGGCTGGGCCACCTCCAGAGGTGTCAGCTGAGGAGAAGGATGCACCCCTTTCCCTGAGCACCTCTACTCTTCGTGCCAGTGCTGCACTTTGTCATCATTTTGGTTTTGTTTTGTTTTATGAGACAGGGTCTTTGTATGTAGTTGAGGCTGACCTTGACATCACTAAATCATCCAGGCTGGCCTTGAACTCATAGCAAGCCTCCTGCCTCAGCCTCCTGAGTGCTGGAATGACAGGTGTGTGCCATCATGCCCATCGAGTTTCTGTTTTTGGAGTCAGGGTCACATTGTATATTCTGGGCTGGGCTCAAATTCAAGATCCTCCTGTCTCCGCCTGCAGAGTACTGGCCTCACAGCTGTGTGCCACCACACCTAGATCAGATTGGCTGCTTTTCATGTTGGGGTCTTGCTTGAATGCAGAGGTGCATGCTAGGTGTGACGGAGCTCCCAGTAGACGCTTCCCAGCCGAGCAGAGCAGGTTGTCTGCTTCTCTCTGCATCCCTGTGGCCTGCGGAGGCTGGGGTGTATGTTCTCACCATGTGCGTCCTCATGTAGGAAGCTTTTGCGGAGTGGTGGCTTCAGGGCGTTTCCAAGCTGCCCGAGGACCCAGGAGGAGAGGCCGTGGCTTTGGTGGGGATTATGGCTGGCACTTGCTTCTTCCAGGGACCGCCTGGAGCAGTTAGAGAGGAAACGGGAGCGAGAGCGCAAGATGAGGGAACAGCAGAAGGAGCAGCGAGAACAGAAGGAGCGGGAGCGGAGGGCGGAGGAGCGGCGCAAGGAGCGCGAGGCCCGCAGGGAAGGTACGCGGGATGCAGCCAGCAGGCCCTGCCCTGCTGTGTTGTGCTGCGCAGTGTTGGGCACACACACAGGAGCCACGGCCGCTTGGCCCTGTGCTCTGTCTCTGGCCCTTCCTTTCTTCCTTTTTAAAAAAATTATGGCAAGATGGACCAAGCGTAAATCTCCCATCTTTACCACTTCCAAGTGCACGCGCAGCGGCTCCGAGTACGCATTGTCATGTAGCCACCTGCACGCTGGCTCCACACATCCTCATCCTATGAAACTGAAAACAGTGCTCCTGAGACTCCCAAGCCCTTTCTTATTTTTTATCTTGAGACAAGATCTTTGTTTTTGTTTTTATATTTTGAGATATGGTCTCACTATGTGGCCCAGGCTGGCCGAATTTGTAATCCTCCTGCCTCAGCCTACTGAGTGCTAGGATTATAGGCATATTCCACCATGCATAGTCTAAGTCAGGGTCTTGATGAATTGCTAAATTCCCAAAGCTGAGCTCAAACTGGTGATCCTCCTGCCTCAGCCCTCTGCCTGCTTTCTATTGATAGGAATCTGACCCTCTGGCTGCCTCCTAAATGGAACCACACTGCTTTGTCTTCTGCCACGCTCAGCAGGAAGTCTCAGAGTCCTTCTGTGTCATAGCCAGGCCAGGGTTTCCTTCCTTTTGAAGGTTGACTGAGCAGCATGTCCCACTTCTAGCCTTTTCTCCAGGGTCTTTCTGGCTGTTTGTCTCTCTTTCCTCGGTTTTCTGTAGCCACTTTTGGCTCGTGAAGTTTGCCAGTGATGTGCCCGTGTCCATGTCGTGTGGGTCCCGGGAAAGAGTGTCATCAGCACACAGTGCTGTGCTCCCTGCAGCTCTGTCCCCACCAAGGATCCTATGGTACCCTGCACACCCCTGTACAGGAGCTGGTGGCTCAGTGCCAGGCAGGGAGCATTTCCCACGGGTGCTGCTATGACTCAGCTCTGCACTCTCTGGCCTTCACAAACACTTTCCTGTCTCCTGTGCTGTACTTGAACCCAGGGCTTCACCCTGAGCTGCCTCCCCACCTCTTTCCATTCACTTATTTTTGAGGCAGGTCTCACTGGCTGCCTCTCCGTGCAGTGTGCCGCCCGGGCTCCTGGCTCCTCAGCTGTTGGTGGTAGGCAGCCCAGGGGGTGGTGCATCCTGTGGCTCTTGCTTGGGTTGGAGCAGCGTGACTTTGCCCTCCCTTCCCGAGAATGGCTGCCAGATAAGGAGTTTCTCTTCCAGTGCTTTGAACTCATCAGCCTCGGCATCTGCGGCATCTGCGGCATCTGCTGACGGTTCTGCTGTGGCCCCCTGGGCGACCTTCCCCTTGCCTTGCTACTTTCCAGTTTTGCTGGCTCTTGTTTGTTTCTAGTATGTATGGCTCCGTAAGGAGGATGCTCCGCATGGGCTAGTTGGTATACTGATGTGTCACATCTAAGTCCTTTTTATGTCCCCTTCCTTCCGTCCAGTCTGTTTTCCTGATCCTGTCTTTTATTTTGCTCTTTAGATTTTTTTATATTTTGAGTTCTCGTATAAGAGAAATCATGTGACATTTAACCTGTATTTATTTTGCTTCACATTACAGTCTTAAGACCCATCAATTTTCCTACAAGTGACTCAGATTTATCCTTGTTTATGGCTGCGTGTAAATGTGTTTTCTGCAACTGTTCATTTGTTGAGGGGTATACAGGCTGTTTGTGAGATTCCGCTATCGTGAGTTGTGCTGCTGTAAATATGGTGTGTATGTATCGCTGTAATATGGTGTCTTGACTCTTTAAGGAAGATACCCAGAAGGGGATGGCTGGGTCAAATGGAACTTCTAGTTTTGTTTTTTTATTTTTTTAGGAATCTGTGGTTGTACGGGTTTACATTTCCACCAACAATGTAGAAGGCTTCCTTTTCCCTTGAACAGTTTGCATTGTAGTGTGTCTCATATAGCTTTCTTTCTTTCTTTTTTTTTTATATTGGGAATTGAACTCAGGACCTCATGCTTGCCAGGCGGGTGCTGTGCTGCTATGGCACTATGCCGCTGTGCCGCTGTGCTAAGTCCCCTCATGTAGGTTTCAGAGTTCATCCTACTTGGAATTCATTAAGCTTTTGAATGTTAGTATTCATGTCTTCCAAAACCAGGAAGTTTCCAGCAGTGACTCCCTCAGACACTGTGCCCCTCCCCTCTCTTCCCCTCCTGCTTGAGTGTCTAGGGTAGCAGGGACCCCTCTGCTGGTGTGCGCCTGTTTCCCTGGCCTGTCCTTTTTGCTTTCTTTGCGTCCTCCAGATGAGGCACTGTCAGCTGTCCTGCCTTCCTCATGCTGGCTCAGGCCTGCCTGTGAGCCCATCTCACAGGACCATGTGTTTTGGGGTCTTTGGTTTCCTGTCTCTGTTGATGTTTCTGAATTCAGGCATCATGTTCCTGACTTTCTGTGCATCTTTCTTGAGTTCTCTGAACATGTTTGAGACTGTTATTTTGTTTTGTTCTTTTTTTTTGTTTTTGTTTTTTTTTTTTGGTCTTTCTGAGACAGGGTCTCGCTATGATGTAGTTCAGGCTGGCCTTGAGCTCACTTTATAGCCCAGGCTGGTCTCAAACTTGCAACAGTCCTCCTGCATCAGCCTCCCTAGTGCTGGAATTACAGGTGCGGACCACCATCCAGCTGAGACCATCGTTTTTAAAGTCTTATTTTGTCTTTATTTATGTGAAGGCAGTTCATTGTCAAGCAGAGGAGGCGTGGCCTCAACTGGTCCTGTCCCAGGGAACGGTGAGCCAAGGCATTGAGGGTCCCTAGGCCTCCTGTGTAGACACCGCTGAGCCCACAGCCAGTGCCCTCTCTCGGTTCCTTTTTACCCCTCAGTCTTGTCTGTTTTTTCTGCTTTGTGTTACTTAAGTGGGATTAGCACCTAGGCCTCGTGGCCACGGCAGCTTCCTGGGGTCTCACCCTGGTCTTTATAGGATCTGCCCTCAAAGCTTCTCAGGGCCTCTCCGTGCTGTTTTCTTCCTTGGATGGACTTTGCTGGTTCTTCAATGATGTGATTTTGTGTTTTTTTTGTTGGAAACTAGAGGATGGTGAGGACTCTGGGGCTTGCTGTGCTGCTGCTGTACTGACTGTGGTGCTGTCTCAGCTGAGGTCGGCCAGCTATGTCCCTGGGGCCATGTCCCTGGCCTGTGTCCTTTGGGCTGTCAGCGAACCTGTGCCTGCTTGTGTAGATGCTTCCTGTTTGTCCCCATGTAACACCTCGTCCTTAAATGTCTGGGTTCCAATGAGGGAGAAGAGAAGGCAGGGAAAGGGCCCAGAAGCCCTTTGGAAGCCGTCGGAAGGCCCTGTAGCCAGAGAGGGAGAGGTCACAATAGCACAGCCTCTGCCCAGCCTTCTGAGCCCTCGTGACCAGGACAGAGCCCTTGGCCCAGCTTGGTCTCTCAGGTGCCAGGCTCTTTGCTCAGCTGCCTGCCCTGGGTATCTGGTGGGTGAGGCCGCTGTGCGGAGGGCTGGAGTCAGCCGGAACGAGCTCGTCTGCCTCCTGGGCCTCCCTGAAGCTCACACCTGTGCAGCGGGCTTAGGGCTCCACACTGGCCATGAGATAGACTCTGCCAATGTGGTTGTGGGGATGAGGGGTCCGACTCCGGGCTGCTTCCTGTGCCATCTACCTAGAACCCCTCCTACTCCTTCTTCCATGACGGTCAAGGCCAGGCTGAGGGCCTCCCTCCTGAGGGTCAGAGCTTTGCTCCCTGAGCTGTGTGCCCCAATGGCCATGTGAGAGCCAGCAATGTCTCTGCTCTGTCTTGTGCTCTAGTCTCTGCACACCACCGCACCCTGAGGGAGGACTATGGTGACAAGGGGAAGGCCAGTCACTGGAGTCGTAGCCCTGCGCGGCCACCACGGGAGCGCTTCGAACTAGGAGACAGCCGCAAGCCAGGTGGGTCCACAGTCTTCCCTGGCGTTTGGAATTCAGGCAGTTTATGAAATAAAGGGAGATTCCAGCTAGGCAGTCTATGTCACAGGAAAATGACATGCCTTCTGCAAGAGCTGCCAGCCTGGGCACAAAGCAAGGCATGTATGTGGGCTCTACCTGGATGTTTGTTGTTAGACATTTAGGAGTTGCTTTTCCACTTAGATGTGGGTGGGTAGCTAGACATGGTGACATACACCTGTCATTCCAGCCTATAACTCCCGCACTCAGGAGGCTGAGGCAGGATTGCTGTGAGTTGAAGGCCAGCCTGAACTACATAGTTAGACCTTGTCTCAAAAAAAAAAGAGTAGATGACCTGGCTTTTTTAGAGTAAAGTTTAGTATGTGAAGGGTGCTTCTGACTTTGGGGTGGTGCTGTCTTGCTGATTTAAAAACATTTTTCTCCGTTCATCCTTCATGGCCTTCTTTCACAAGTGAAAGAAGAAAAAATTGAAGAACGAGACCTGCTGTCTGACCTGCAAGACATCAGCGACAGTGAGAGGAAGACCAGCTCTGCCGAGTCGTCCTCAGGTACGCAGCCCATCCACGTGGCCCATGGGTGCTGCTGCAGCGGGACCAGTACCCACCCACAGCTGCGCTTCCCCTGCAGCAGAGTCAGGCTCAGGCTCGGAGGAGGAGGAGGAAGAAGAGGAAGAGGAGGAGGAGGAAGGAAGCACCAGTGAGGAGTCGGAGGAGGAGGAGGAGGAAGAGGAGGAGGAAGAAGAGGAGGAGGAGGAGACCGGGAGCAACTCTGAGGAGGCCTCTGAGCAGTCTGCAGGTGAGTACCGACTGTCAGGAAGGGCCTCATGATTAACAGGGTCCTCTCTTCACTGTAGACATTGGGGTGCAGGATACCAAATCTGGGTCCACCTCTGGATGCTTCTGCCTGAAGCCGCCGTCTCCTTGGGACTCAAAGGAAAAGGGGATCCCAGGCCCCTCTGGGAGCTGCCCCACCCTGAGGGCTGTGGGAAGAGTCAGTGTGGGTGTCCTGTGGGTGTGGGTGTGATGTGGGTGTGTGGTGTCTGACACCACCTGCTTTCTTTTACAGAAGAAGTGAGTGATGAAGAAATGAGTGAAGATGATGAGCAAGAGAATGAAAACCACATCATGGTTGGTGAGTGGCTCCCTGTGACAGTTCCCATGTCCTCCATGTTGTGGGTGCAGACACCTGGCCCATTGTGTGGGGACCCCGCAGAGTGCCTCACCCATGTGCCATTCCCCCAAGTTGTGCAGCCAAGAACAGAAGTGGTCCCCAGAGACCACGTGGCTGGCCACTCTAGTCAGCACCCATTGGGACCTGATCACTTAGCCATAATGGAGTGGCGCCAATCCAGTGTTTGCCTGATGAGCATGCAGGGGAGGGTAGGAATGTCACCTCAAGTCTGGTCCCTTGGGAATGGGGCTGCACTGGGCAGAGCCAGGGACACCACAGGTGGAGGTGTGGTGTGGCCTCAGCAAGCCATGTCCTCAGGGACTTCAAACACAAATGCCCAGCACAGGCACCTCCATGGCCCGTCTTCATCCTCAGACTCATCTGTGCCTAGTGCAGAGGGCATGAAACTGGTGGCACTGCCTGTTGCCAGCTCCGTGATTCTGTTTCTCTTCAAGTTCCAGAGTCGCGATTTGACCGAGACTCGGCAGACAGTGAAGAAGGGGAGGAAGAAGTGGGTGAGGGGACCCCACAGAGCAGCGCCCCAACAGAAGGCGACTATGTACCTGACTCCCCAGCCCTGTCACCTATTGAGCTCAAGCAGGAGCTGCCCAAGTACCTGCCGGCCCTGCAGGTTCGGCTTCTCCCTGCCCCTGCTCTGTGCCATGCCTTGCTGGTGGCACTGCCTCCTGTGTCCTGCCCCTGTGCAGGCAGGCCTGGCCTGCATCTTCTGTGACGCTGGCCGTGGCAGCCCAGTGAGGTATTCTGGGCGCAAAGTTCACACTGTGTGGCTTTGGTCTGGCCTTGTGTGGTCCTGGGTGGGGGATGAGATGGACACCAAGGCCACCCCGCCACCCTGCACACAGTCTGTAGGAAAGGTCATGAGGGCCTAGGGAGCACAAGGCAGCCTTGGGCCTGGCCCCACTGTGGGCTCTTAAGTTTCCTTGGTGGCCACTGGGAAAGCTGCAGTAGGGCCAGGGCCTCCCCCAGCCTGCTGTGGGAGGTGTGGCGGGTGTGTGGCTGCCATCCTCATGCCCACATTTGTTGGCAGGGCTGCCGCAGTGTGGAGGAGTTCCAGTGTCTGAACAGGATCGAGGAGGGCACCTATGGCGTGGTCTACCGAGCAAAGGACAAGAAGACAGGTGAACAGATCCTGGGGCCCGGGCTGTGTGGTCTGGGTTGCCTGTCCCCAGATGGCCATGTCAGTGGTGCAGTTTTCATGGGAGCCCTGTGGTCCTGCTGCCGCCTTGGCCAGAATGTGGATGGCCTTGATTTCTGGCCAGTGTCTGCCCTCAGCCTGTGGCCGTGCATGTTTTGTGGTGCGGGCTACACCATGCCTCATGGGCACTCTGCCCTGCCTCAGAAGCCGGAGGTTGTCCTGCCTCAGTTTCAGCTGCTTGCTGCAGTGGCAAGTGACATGGTCCAGTGTGGGGAGTTGAGGCCAGGGGAGAGGCAGGAATGGGCCGGGGCGGCCTAACCAGCTCACAGCTCATGGCTGCTCCTCCGTTTTTTTTCTTGCAGGCTGGGACCCAGGCAGCACTGTGCACTGAGCGTTCCCCCAACCCGGGGCTTTTCTTAGATCGCTAACTGGGACATAAGAATAGTTGGTAAAGGGAATGAAAATGCATGGACAGCTGTGAACCCAGTGGGTGTTTCCAGCACCTGTCTTTAAATGTTTGTCTTGACAGATGAAATTGTGGCTCTGAAGCGGCTGAAGATGGAGAAGGAGAAGGAGGGCTTCCCAATCACTTCTCTGAGAGAGATCAACACTATCCTTAAGGCCCAGCACCCCAACATCGTTACTGTCAGGGTGAGGCCCGCCCCGCTGCGGCTCTGCTGCGTGGGCCAACCTTACAGGACTGGCCTTATCTTCCCAAGCAGCTCACTGGAGCTGCTGTCCCTGTTTTTTGTGACCACACCATGCCATCAGGGTCCCTAGGAGTGTACACAGCAGCGTGTGTGAGTGGGCCAGGATCGCTGTGAGGGGGCCACTCCCCACAGGCCTGCTGTCCCTTCCCCAGGAGATCGTAGTGGGCAGCAACATGGACAAGATCTACATTGTGATGAACTACGTGGAACATGACCTCAAGAGCCTGATGGAGACCATGAAGCAGCCTTTCCTGCCAGGTGCGGCCATGCTACCAAGGCCTCAGTTCCTGGGGACAGCGACACCACCCCCACCCTGCCCAGCAATGCCCCTGGGCTATGTCCCAATGTGATGGCCTCAGTGACCCTACACACAGTGCGTGGAAGCCACTGTGGGCCGAAAGTTCCCAGAGCAGAGCCCCGGAGTATAATAGCCTGGTGGGCTCGAGCCCCACTTGGGGTCTTCCTAGCTCCCTGGAGTGGGGTGAGTGTGACCTGTCACTTTTCCAGGGGAGGTGAAGACCCTAATGATCCAGCTGCTCCGTGGAGTGAAACACCTGCATGACAACTGGATCCTACATCGGGATCTCAAGACGTCCAACCTGCTGCTGAGCCACGCTGGCATCCTCAAGGTGAGCCCAGCACCTGCCTGTCCTGGCCCACCCAGGAGCCCCAGCCCAGCCTGGCTCAGGCACTTCCTTCCTTGCAGGTGGGGGACTTTGGGCTGGCTCGGGAGTATGGCTCACCCCTGAAGGCCTACACCCCTGTCGTGGTGACCTTGTGGTACCGTGCCCCAGAACTACTGCTAGGTGCCAAGGTGAGTTCAGGGGTCCATATGCCACTACTGCTCCAGTGGGGCTCGATGGGTTGCATCCTGCCCAGCTCAGGCCATGTCCCCTGGGATTTTAGGAATACTCCACAGCCGTTGACATGTGGTCTGTGGGCTGCATCTTTGGGGAGCTGCTGACACAGAAGCCCCTGTTCCCAGGAAAGTCAGAAATTGATCAGATCAACAAAGTGTTTAAGGTGGGTGTGCCCCCCCCTGCATGCACGCAGGGCACAGTTGGTGGCAGGACTGGGTTGGGGCCCTGTGTAGTGTGGCCCCTGGGTGGCGTGTCCCCTGCTATCAGACACAGACATTAGTGTCACTCATCCAGTGCTAGGCCTTGCCTGGGCTGGGTCAGTTTAGATACTCTGGTTTTTCAGGACCTGGGGACCCCCAGTGAGAAAATCTGGCCGGGGTACAACGAACTGCCCGCAGTGAAGAAGATGACCTTCAGCGAGTACCCCTACAACAACCTGCGCAAGCGCTTCGGGGCCCTACTCTCCGACCAGGGCTTCGACCTCATGAACAAGTGAGTCTTGGCAGGGCAGGGGCGCCCGCCCACCTCGTCCTCGCCCTGTGGCCTCCCTGACTCGCCTGGCTACTCTCCCCAGGTTCCTGACCTACTTCCCTGGGAGGAGGATCAATGCGGAGGAGGGGCTGAAGCATGAGTACTTCCGTGAGACCCCACTCCCCATCGACCCCTCCATGTTTCCCACATGGCCAGCTAAAAGCGAGCAGCAGCGGGTGAAGCGTGGGACCAGCCCTCGGCCCCCAGAGGGCGGCCTGGGCTACAGCCAGCTGGTGAGGCCTGCAGCCAGCTAGGGTGGGAGGGGGCTGGGGCAGTCGCCCCGAGCCAGCCTCACACTGCCCCACTTGCCCCACAGGGCGACGACGACCTGAAGGAGACCGGCTTTCACCTCACTACCACCAACCAGGGTGCCTCAGCCGCAGGCCCCGGCTTCAGTCTCAAATTCTGACTCCTCGTTCCCGTTTCTGCCTTTTGTGTTTTGTATTTTGTTTGTAAATTTGTAGAATTAAACCGCCTTTCCTTGTGGGAGGGGGCTGTGTTATCAGAGCTCGCTGACCAGCTCATGGAGGGGTACGCCTGGCGCGCCCCACCTCTGCCCTGCGGGGCCTGCAGCAGCCTGGGGACTGGACCGGGGCCATTTCACTGCCGATGCTGCCTGCCCACCCAGCAGTTCCTCCATGCACCCGAGACTGTGGGCTGCATGCCGGCCTCAGCGGCTTTTTATACACGCGGTTGTTACGCGTTTGCAGAGTGGTAAACTATTCTTGGAGAAGTGGTGTGGCCTGGCCTTCCCTGTGTGCGCTCCCCCTCCTCGTTGACGCGGCTCAGTGAGCACACAGCCCAGGCTCTGCTGGCAACTGGGCGTCTCTACCCCACTACAGCCCTGTGGAAGGGGGCATTCCGGTCCCTGGGTCCCCCACATCCAGCGAGGCCCCTTCCCAGGGTCCAGCTTGCCTCCCACCCATGCAAAAACCAGCCGGAGACGTGAGCAAAAGTGCTTTTATCTGCAGCTGTGCGGCTGAATGCTCAGCTGCGCACACGTACACGCCAAGAATAGGTGGTGAGCACGCGCTGGCGCCGGCGCACCACGCACGTGTAGGTGCCCTCGTTGATGGCGTTGGCGATGATGCTTAGGTGCGCTTTGCCCAGGGCCAGGTAGCCGGGGTAGGAGAACTCCAGGGGCTCCTGGTCCTTGTACCAGCTGCGGGGAGAGCCGACTGGAGCCTGCCCGGCAGTACGGCCCCGGCCCCGGCCCCGGCCCCGGCCCTGGCCCCGGCCCCGGCCCCGGCCCCGCCCCGGCCCCGGCCCGCACTCACTACACTTTGCCCTGCTTGTGCCGGATCTTCTGCCCGCAGTGGAAGGTCACGTTCTTGCCCTCCAACACCAGCCTGGTTTTGGTCCTGGCAGGGGGCACAGTGGCGGCTGCCGTGGGGAAGGGGAACTCTGCCAGGGGTAGAATGGGTCGGGGGAGAGGGCATCAGTGTCCCTGCCGGCTTGCCAGATGCACACCCCGCCCGCGCACCCCGCGGGCGTCACCGTAGCAGAAGTCACAGCTGCTGGGGCACAGCCTCTTCATGAGCCTCCGGCGGCTGTCGCAGAAGCCCCTGCGGGCCCAGGGCGCGCACACGAGCAGCCTGTCCAAGCAGCCTGGGGGGCACAGAGGCTCAGGGCCCGCCGGCGCCACCTGGAACCTGCCCGGCCCGCCCTGGCCTGACCCAGCACCCACCGTAGAGCCGGTGCAGCCCCCACAGCTCGTCCTGAGACAGCGCCTTCCAGCCGCGCAACGTGGCGTTGAGGTGCATGAGCGCCTGGCCGTGCTGCGAGTGCATCAGGCCGAGCGCGTGGCCGATCTCGTGGGCCGCCACGTGCACCAGGTCTGTGAGCCACACTCCTGCGGGCCGCGGCGGCCCTGAGCCCGGCGCCCCGCCCCGGCCGCCGAGATAAGAGTGTGACTCGGCCCCCAGGAATGCGGTGCCTGCCCCGCGGGAGGCGGCCTCGGGTTGGAGGGGCGCCGGGCCCCCCGCGGCCCACCCCCACCCCCGACACCCTGAGCACCCCGGCCGCCGGCCCCAAAGGCGCCGCCCCACCTTTCTTCCAGCTGTAGCGCGTCGGGCCCAGCACCCAGTACTCGCTGTCGTCAAAGTGGATGCCGCCATGGGGTGGGAAGAAGGCATGGGCCAGCTCGCCTGTGGGGCCGTCGAAGCAGTGGTGCAGGGCCGAGACCAGGCAGTCCGTGTGGTTGGCCGGGTAGAAGCCTGGGGGGGCACGAGCCTGAGGCACTGCTTGGGCGCCAGGCGGGGGCGGGGGCGCGGCACCCACCTATGCGGAGATCGCTGGGCTGCTCGGGGGCCACCTCACGGAAGCTAAAGGGCGACACGTCGCTCCACATGCGGAAGGCGGCGGCTAGGCCCCGGCGGGTGTCTCGGGGGCTCAGCAGGTTCCGGGGGAAGGAGAGGATCCTGGGGAGGCGCAGAGTCAGGGGGCGCGGGCGCGCTGGACCCCACCCCGGGGACCGGCACGCACCTGTACGTGAGGTTGAAGTGATCCCAGCGCAGCCTGCCGGGCGTCAGGGTGTAGCGGCGTCTTCGGGGAGCCAGAGGGGACGGCAGGCTGGGGCCCGGGCTGGTGAAGACCCCGGGGGCGTCCCATCCCTGGACGTCTCTCTTCGCAGGAAGAAAGTGACGTCAGATCAGCAGGGGCGGCGCCCGAACCCCAGCGCAGTGCGGAACTCGGGCAGAGGAGCTGCGAGACGGGCGCCCCGGTTCCTGCCTCGCCATCACTGTCACCACCGGCGCCGGAGAGCGGGGCAGGCGGCGCAGAGTCCGCGCCCCCAACCACCCCGACCGCGCAGACTCCCCGCCCCGCTCACCTGCGAGCTGCCCGCGGCCCCAGCCGGCGCCCCCCGCCACGACAGCACCGCGAGCGTGGGCAGCAGGCACAGCGCGCCCAGCGCTGGCCCGAGCAGGCGGCCCCAAACTGCGACGGCGCGCGACGGCCCCGGGGGTACGCAGGCCCCGCAGCGCATGGCGGATGCGCTGGGATCGGTTCCTGGCGGCCCGGGGCGCGGGGCGCGGCGGCTCGGGTTACAGCCGCGGGGCGGGGGCGAGGGGGGGCGCCTGACGGGGACCAGCTGGCTGCTGCGGGCCGGGCTTCCGGGCCCGGGTGCCGCGGGCGGTCGGGGCTGCGGCACGCCAGAGCCTGACGGGCGGAGTCGCTTGCGGTGGGGAGCGAAGGTGCACGGAGTTCGGCTTGGAGAAGGGGCGTCGGCCCGCTCTGAGGGTGTTTGGGGCTGAGTGGCCCCGAATGGAAACCCACCCCAACTTCCTGCACCGAAGTGGAATCCCGGCATCAGCAGCATTGCCTCCGTCCTGGCTCTGTGTTTGAGCGAGCAGCCAAGGACGCGTCCCGGAGACAGGGAGGGAACGAGCGAGGGACGGGGGACGTGGCAGTGACTGCGGCGCGGGCAGCGCAGAGGGCCGGCGCACTAGGCGAGGGTCCACGCGGGGTCGGTGCGCGCAGGGTCTGGGAAGGCGAGGGCTTTGAGGTGTGGGCCCTGGTGATGGCTCTGGGACCAATAGTGAGCAGGGGCCGGGCTCCGGCGTGGGGTCTGCCCCGCCTGGCAGAGCCAGTTGAGTTGCCCAGGGCCGGAGGGCTCCACAGGGCGGCCCCCAGCACGGGTGGAGACCTGAGGTCCCGGCCAGAGCGGGCGGTGTTACAGCCCGTCCCGGCCGCGAGCCCACGGTGACAGCGCCAAGCGGCTGGCGAAGCAGTGGTTCTTGGAAAGCGCCCGCCCCCTCCCGCGGTTAAGTATTTGCTGCCACAGCCGAAAGCCCCTCCCACTCGGCGCCCGGCCCCGCCGGGTCAGCACAGGTCGAGACGTGGCGGCGGGGCCCCAGGCAGCAGGCGACAGGCGGCAGGGTCCAAGAATCTCTTTATAAAACCAGGGGCGCGCGCGGCCCTCACACGAAGATCTGGATGCGGTCGCGGATGGGCTGGCGGCAGATGGGGCAAGCGCTGAGCGCGGCGCCACAGGGCGCGCACGCGCCGTGGCCGCACTGGAACACGAGGCGGATGTGGCTGTCGATGCAGATCGGGCAGGTGATGCGCTCCTCCATCTGCCGGTAACGGCTCTGCAGCTCCTCTACCAGCTGCCGCGGAGGGCCGGGAGCAGGAACGGCACCCGCCACCTCCGAGCCATCTGCTGGACGGGGCAGTGGGCGGTGAGCGGGGCAGGGGCGGGGCGCGCCCCCCACGCCACCCCTTAACCCCTCGCCCACCTGGGCGCAGCTTCTTGCCGATGGCCACCTGGCACCGGATACACTTCTTCATTCTGCGCGCGCACTCTGCAGGGACAGCAGCGGGTTGGCCGCGTGCAGGCCAAGTTTCCAGCCCCCAAGCCCCGCACTCACCCTCGCACACGGTGCGGTGTTGACATGGAGAGAACAGAACGAGCGGCGCCAGCTCGGAGCACACCAGGCACTCAGCGGCCTCGGGCCCCGTGGTGGCCACATGCAGATTCGTCACGGTGTTCGGTGTGCTGAGCGCTAGCCTGGGGCCCCCAGCCGGGCCACCTCCCCCGTTGGCCTGCAACTCTCTGCAATCAGAGGAGAGGGCTTAAAAGGGCCCCCGCGGCCGCCGCACCCTCCTACCCCACCCGGCGGCATGCGCTCACCGGAAGCGCTGCGCACAGCCCTGCAGCGCCTTGAGCACGCGGGCCTCTGTGGCCAGGTCCAGGGGGCTCCGGCCTCGGTGGTTGGAGTAACTCACGTCCGCGCCCTCCAGCGCCAGGAAGCAGGCGATCGCAGCACCCACCGTCAGCTCTGTGCTGCCTGGGAGCCCCAAGGCCTGCAGCTGGGCCGCAGGACAGGAGCCTGTGAGGGGGGTGCGGGCAGGCAGAGCAGGGCTCCTGCTTTTGGGAAAAAGCCACAGGTACCCCGCCTTGCTGTCCGAGGCTGCCGAGAGGGGCCAGGCTGGAGGCCCCAACAGCCATGCTGGTGAGGACCATGAGGACAACTCCGGAACCCCCATCTCCCGCGCTGCCCCTCCCGGAAAGCCTGGCCACCCTTGGGCATCACCACAGCGTGGACAGAGCCGCAGGCACGCCTCTCCACACCCACGCCTCACTTCCTCACCCTGGACAGCAGCTGCAAGGGCCCTGGGTCCCCCCCAGCCCTGTCAGCCACCAAGGGCAACAGTTGATGACGCTGCAGTGCCACGTGCAGGGCTGTGTCCCCCTCCTCGTCCTCCATGTTGACGCTACAACCAGCATCCACCAGCAGCGGCACAAGCCCCACATGGCCTTGCTGCACCGCCAGGTGCAGAGGGGACTGGAGCTTGCGGTTGCGTGCATTCACGTCACAGCGGCCCTGGGGAGGGGGTGCAGGCTCAGCCCAGCCCCCCCTACCCTCCGCCCAGCTGCCACCCCTGGGGAGGAGGCACCTGCACCAACCTCCTGGATCAGAATCTGGGCCACCTCTCCGTGATTGTTGAGGGCAGCCAGATGCAGGGCCGTGAAGCCATCCTCCTTCTTGGCATCCACCAGCTGCCGAGCCCGCAGTAGAATCTTCCGGACAGCTCTGTGAGAGCAGGGAGGTCTGTCTGGGCCTGGCCCTGCTGCCAGTGCAGCCCAGGCTGGCTACCAACAGGTGCCTGCCCCAACTCACAGCACGTGGCCCTTGAGGGACGCGTGATGAAGTAGCGTGAAGCCCTGGCTGTTGGTGGCAGTAATGTTAATGCCTGGCACCTCCGTGAGGACCTCTACGATGCCATTGGCGCCAGCGCCCGCTGAGATAGCTGAGTGCAACGGCGTGTCTGCGTGGGTGTCCTGCATCGGGGAGCCCACGGTCAGCCCATGGCATCAACCGCTGCGGTCCATGAGGGCGGGGCACCCAGGAACCCACACTCACAGGCAGGTTGACGTCACAGCCACACTCACACAGGACCCGTACCACCTCCAGGAAGCCCCTCTGCACTGCCACGTGCAGGGCTGTGCTCTGGGCACCATTGCGCGTGTCAGTCCCACAGCCCGCGCTCAGGAGCACTTGGGCAGCCTCAGGCTGGTTCCTGGCGATGGAAGAAAGGACACTGTGCTGCTGGCTGGACCACAGGTTCAGCCCCTGAGGGCCCCACCCACCAGGGCTCACCCCAGGGCTGCATAATGCAGCGCAGTGTTGCCCTCCTCGTCTGGTAGGTCCATGGCTGCCCGTGCCTGCAGCAGCCGGCGCACCAGCTCCACCTGTCCCAGGTACGTGGCCACCTGCAGGGCGGTCCTGCCATGGTTCCTGGTGTCCACCTGCCAGGGGAGCCAGCATGAGTCCCAGAGCCTGTCTGGCACCCCGCTGGCCCTTGGGGCAGGCGGGGTGGAACATGCCTGCTCCGGGTGCCTCCGTAGCAGGTCCACTGCCCGAGTCACGTTACCCAGCGCAGCCTCCACCACCAGCCTCCCAGGGTGCTCAGGGTCACTCTTCTGGGCCCGTAGCTTGTCCAAGGCCACGCTCAGCGAGCCTGGGGACAAGCAGGGTCAGCACTAGACAGGACAGCCTGGCCCCCGATGGCCACCCACCAGGGCTGCCACACACTTTTGTTCTCCCTGGCACGCTCAGCCACATCCAGGTTGGCATCCTCCTCAGGCCGGTAGGCCACCAGGCAAGAGGGGCTGAATGTCCACCACTGGCCACCAACTGCCACTCGCAGGTTGCCATCACCAAACACCTTCACCACTTTGCCGACCCGGCCCAGGGCCTGCGGGGAAAGGCAGGGTCACAGCAGGTCTGTGGAGGTTGGGGGGTCAGCAGCAGGACAAAGGACTCACAGGAGCCATGTCATCTGTCCACTCTCCATGCCCAGCCTGCAGCCGCTTCACGGTATCAAGGTCGTCAATGACGCGGACCACATCACCCACCCAGAAGGAGTTGTGCTAGGTAACAGAGAAACAGGTAAGCGGCCCCCCACACACAGGGGTGACAGCCAAGGCAGCTGGGCAGTAGGATCTGCATCAGATAGAAGTCACCTCTATGGACAGTCTGGGATGACACGGCCAGAATGGCAGCGGGGGTGGGGGTGGGGGCAGGGCCATGGCAGAAAGCAGAGCTGTCTCTGCACTGCCTATCCTGTGCTGCCACCCGGAGAGGCCCCAGTTCCGCATCCTGAACACCCCCCCCCACACTGCCTGCCACCCCCAGTCCTACCTCCCACACCTCCTGCTCCACCCTGGCCTCGCATCTGCCCTGGCTGCAGCTGCAGGGCTACCTCAGGAAATGCACCCAGCCCCACGTCCTGCTGACCAGCTATGCTGCCTACTCCAGCCCCAGCTCTGGCAGCTAACCCTCCTCCAGGCCCCATCCCTCCCTGCAGATCTGCAGCTTCTGGGGCACCGGTGCCCCAGCCCTGCCTAGCCACCCACCAGCTGAGGAGGCACCCAGAGGAGGCTTGGCCCAGCCCCCCAGGCACCTTGGTGAGCGCCCCGGGGTGGAAGGTCCAGCGGATCTCATGGTTGAACTGCACACGCACGTCCCCACGGTCTGTGATGCGGTGCACGGTGCCCGTCTGTCCGACAAACTGTGGCGGGTCATGGAGGCTATGGCTGGGGCAGGCAGTGGGCTCGGGAGGGGGGGCACGCGGGGCTTGGCGGGCCAGGCGGCTCACCTCCGCCATCCTGGGGTTCCAGCCACCGTGGCCTTCTTGCATTTCCCTCAGGACGTCTGTGTCCAGCAGACACTTGACTTTGTCTCCACGCTGGAAGGGCTGGCCGTCCGCACTCACCCTGCGCTGCAGCTCGGCTGGTTTGCCTGCAGAGGTTAGTGGGTCAGGCATCAGCAGGCTCAGGGGCCAGGGCGGGCTGGGGCATGTGGGCAGTGGGGGCTCTGCCTACCGAGCCGAGGGAGGTGTTCCTTATAGTAGAAGCCACCGGCTGCCTCGCCCACACACTTGAGGTCCACCTTGCCCTTGTGGCCCACACGGTACACGTTGGTGGTTCCGTCTGCCCAGGTCACGCTGGCCACACTCCGACCGGTCTCCACGTCCCAGCCTCGGATGTCTACTACACGGCCTGGCTTCCCTTCCCCTCCTGGGGAGACAGCGCCCCAGCCAGGGGCTGAGACAGTGCCCTGGGCCCAGGCAGATCCCCCACTGCCCCAGCTACCACTCACCATCCTGGGCGCCCCACTCCCAGTCAGGGCCTCGAACCACCTTTGCTCCCTGGAAGATGCCTCTGAGTGGGGTGCGAGGGAGACCCTGGCGGGGACTCAGCAAAACGCTGCAAGAAAGCCAGGCCTGAGTCACAGGGGACAGGCGGCCTGGCCCCCTGCATATACCCAGGAAGAGGATCCCTGGGCTCGGAGCCTAGCCCTTTGTCTCCTAGTCAGCAAGGGCACCAGCAGGCAGCTGGGACCAAGGCACACACTTCCCTCCGCACACAAGGCTCTGGGTGCTGTCCATCCTGGCAGAGGGCCCTTTTCCAGTCCCTGCCCAGGGCTGCTCCTAGCTGCATAAGCAGCTGGCTCCTGGGATGGCTGCCTTGGTGGCCAGCGTTGCCTGTGCAGCCACACAGCTTCCCTCAGGGCCCATCTGGAGCTTCACAGGCACAGAGGAGACTGGCTACTGCTCCACCCTGGAGACCTGCTTGGGGACCCAGCGGCCTTCCAGGAGTGGCTATGACCCTGGACCTTCCCCAGGACAGCTCAGGGACACCCTTTCCCTCCCAGGGTGTAGCAAGGCCCTCAGAGGACAAGGGACTCACGGACGCGAGTGGGCAGTTTCGTAGCGCTCGAAGGCGTGGGTGAGGTCGTGCTTGTTGTGCATGTAGCACTGTGTGCAGAGGTCATAGTCGAAGCAGACCCGGCACTTCCAGCGCATGCCGCGGAGCCCATGCTTCTTGCAGCAGTCACAGATGATGTTGGGGTGCCGGACACCTGGGGGCAGGGTGACATGGGGTCAGCAGGAGGTCACAGGGCCCCCAGGCCCCCCACCAACCCTGTCCATCTCACATACCAATCTGCGCGTTGTCATAGAGCAGCAGGTCATGGGCGCCCTGGTAGCCGGCTCTGTAGTTGGTGCGGGTGCCCTGGTCCCACTGCACCACGACAGTGCGGTCAGGTGTCGAGGGGCTGCCATGTCGGCCCAGCTCCACCACAGTGCCCACGCCGCCCTCGCCGCCGTCCTGCTGGCCCCACTTCCAGTCTGTGCCGCGCACCACACGCATGCCCACCTGCACGCCGGCCTGGGGGTCGGGGTCCATGGTGGGCAGCTGCCGGGACCTGCGGCACAGAGCACCCTCCAGTGACATCAGGGAGGCCACAGTCAGTCCACAGGACACCTGTCCTGGGAGAGGCACAGGGCCTACAGCATGGACAACAAACCCAAGAGGACCCGCACACCGGGCAAGAAGGTGGTGCTAGGCCAGCACAAGGCTGGGAGCCAGGCGGGGCATCAGGCCGAGGATCCAAGCAGCAGGGGCCGTGCTAGGGGCCATACCCAGCACACTGTCAAATGGGCACTTTTTCTTTCTGCATAGGCCAGGTGAGGGCTCCACCACTAGCTGTAGTCCCAGCCCTGCACTTTAAAGTGACCAGATTTGCACTGAAGACAGTGGTTTGAAAGTGACACAGCCAAATGACGTGTGGGGCTGAGTGGTGGACTGCCCAGAAGGCTGACAAGCACCAGGGGTGATGGGAAAGCACAGCTCGAGAGACCAGAAGCAGCCCTGTGAGGGCAGCCACGGCCATGGGCAAGACCATCCTGCCCCTCACGTGTGGGACAGTGCTCAGCACCGGGTGCCACCTTCCGAAGCTCTTGCCTGTGTCCTCCAGGAAGAACTGGGCTCTGCAGTGGCTTGTGTGTGTACTTTTTTGGTTTTTTTAGACAGGTTCTCACTATGTAGACCAGGCTGGCCTTGAGCTTCAGAGAACCCTCCTGTCTCAGCCTCCTGAGTTACAGGCACGCACCACCATGCCCAGCTCCCAGAACTTTTTATTTTGAAACAGGGTCTCAGTAAATCTGTAAAATACCCAGGCCAGACTTAAACTTGCAATCTTCCTGCCTCAGCCCCCTTTACTCCCCTCCTCGGGGCACAAATCCTCTTTGCTATATACACAGAGGCAGAGTACACAAATGGACATTGAAGGTCAGCAAGCCCAAGATGGTCACTGCATTTATGGTAGCTTGCAAACAGGACAGCAGCTCCAGAGTTCTGGAGCTGACTGCTGGTAACAGTCCAGGATACTCCCTCTGGGGGACCTATGGCCTGAGCACTTGATAGTGCACCAACCTCAAAGTCTTGTTAACAAGAATGTATTTGATGGTGTTTGTTTGCGGTACTATATTAGGCTTAGGGCTAACCCTCTGTTGCCCAGGCTGGGCTTGAACTTGTGATCCTCCTGCCTCAGCCTCCCAGATGCTAGGATTACAGATGTACACCACCATGCCTAGCATATACAGATAACTGAAAAGGCAAGACCCAGACAGAAAGGAGGCTCAGAGAGCCGCCTCTGTTCTTCTCCTTTAACTGGCAGGCCCTGTGCCTAGGGAAGGGGCCCTGGGCAGGGCACAACCCTAAAAATCTGACCCGGGACATGGGCTCAGCCTTGCAGGAGACCAGCTAAGGCTCGGCTGAAGACCGGGGGCGGGGGGGTGACACCAGCTGGCCAAGGTCCAGCCAGCTCCAGCTGGGGCTCTGCTCAGCCTCAGGACACCCAGCACCTGGTCACCTTCCACCTGGGCCTGCCCCAGGGTCCCTGGTCCTGCCACCCAGGCTAGACCGGTTCAGGGCCACACTCCACAGCCACAGTCAGGCAGGCAGGAGGCTGTGGCCATAACAGAAGCTGAGTCCTGGGGGCTGCCCGGAGCCAGGCCTGCATGAGAAGCTGCACTGTGTCCAGCGCAGGGTGCTACCTGGGGCTGTGCTCTTGGGCTGCACCCCTTAGATTCCTGGGCCTGCATCTCTCAGCTGGCTCAGC
The DNA here is from genome assembly GCA_004027295.1 of Dolichotis patagonum. NCBI lineage: Eukaryota > Metazoa > Chordata > Mammalia > Rodentia > Caviidae > Dolichotis > Dolichotis patagonum. Next base: position 20,975 of record PVJX010002103.1, on the reverse strand, counting down.
CTTCTGCTTTCTCTCAACCTCACCCAGCCCTGGCACCCAGGATGCCAGGGCTGCTTCAGCAACAGATAGATTCACTGATTTATTGATCAGTACTGGGGACCGAACCTGGAGCCTTCACACTGAGCTGCATCCCCAACCCTACCTGTCTAAGGCAGGGCTTGACCACCTTGTGCTCTGGCCTTGGCTTGCTGCGTAGCTGGGACTGTAGATGGGCACCCACGTGTGAAAAGCCCGTGCTCCCCTGGCCCAGATGGCACAGCCTTGCCTCTCCAGAGGCCCTCCCTGAGTGGGCTCTGGAGACACTGCTCAGCCGTAGTGAGACCTCGGTCTCTTGGCCTGAGACCAGGCAGGCTGGGCAAAGGGGTCACTTCCTCTTCTGCTCAAGGGAGGTCAAACCCATTCTGCCACAGCCAGAGCCCTCAGTGAGGATGCCCCAAGCCAGGCCTCAGGTGCAGCATGCTGCTCTGCCTTCCCGGTACCCATCCGCAGCCCAAGGCCCCCCATATAATGCTGCTCAGCTCCCCTTGACCCTGGCAGCGAGCCCAGAGGGCAGGGCTGTGGGGCCAGCCACTGTGGCTGTCACTCAATATCCCTTTTGCACTCTGGCCAGCCGCTGCCAACCTCAATGGCCAGGCTGAGTGAGTGAAACCCACAGCAGAAGACACAGCCCTGGGCTCCTGGATGACCACAGACCTGAGCATGCTGGTCGGCCTGGCACCGCACCCATCTGAGCAGCACAGCCACAGCCGGCACAGGACTCAGTTCTGCTGGCTGCCAGCCCCATGCCCTCCCTCACCACACCGTAGGCTGCAATGGACGAGGTCACCTTGCCTTTCCTTGCAGAACCACAAGGCTGCCCAGGCCCGACCTGCAGGACCACCAGCTAGGGCAGCTCTGCCAGCTCTTGCTCCCTGCAGGCAGAGTCTGAGGCTGTAACATGCACTTGCTGGCATGGTGGTGGCACTGCCCAGGGGCACAGGCTACCCTGAGAAGATCCTAGCCCGGGCCTACCTCAAGCAGATCCACACATCGCTCCTTCCTGCCAGGAGCCTTTCAGAATTAACCATGGCCAGGGGACACACAGCAGGGTCCCCTACATCCCAACATTCCCACACAGCATGAGCAGGGCTCCTGGCAGGCAACCACAGACCCATACAAGCGGGCAGGCACCCCGCTGCAGGCCCTGCTGACAGGAGATGCCCTGACCGCCAAGCCTTGAACACAACCCAGCACCGACACCAAGGACTTAGGGAGCAAACCCAAGTGCTGCCAGTGGTGGCTACCCTGCACCAACAGCACGTCCTCACCTCTGGCAGCCCAGCCTCTGCCACACCTGCCACTGCTGGTCTGAGGTCTGCTGGCCACTCCTGCTAGGTCTTTCCAGTATGACATGGAAGGGCATTCCAAGCATGAGCCCAAGTTCACACAGGAACAGCCAGAGGGCCAAGGGAGGATGGTGCAAGTGGCAGTAGGGTCCAGTGACATCAAGACCAGTCCTCAGCCAATGACCCATGCACAAAGGGCAGCAGGAGGCTCCATGAGAATCCAGCCCGTGACAGGAGCCAACAGTGGCCTGGTATCCACAGCACAACCAGACAGCTCTCAGCCCCAATCAGTCAACCACTTCCTCCCTCAAAGGAGCCCATCAGAGTCAGTATACAAAACTGGGACCTGGGGAGGGCCTCCTCCTAGAATGGGCACCCGATGCCCAGGACTCCCCCAGGAAAGGTACCCTGGAGGAGCCCAGGCAGGGCTCAGGGCATCACTCGCTCCACAGCTTCCCCTAGGCACCAGGATGTGTGAGTACCAACAAGTGTCCAGCTCTAGTGGTACCTGCGACCTGGGGAGGCTCCATGCCACCTCCCTCCTGTCCCCCCGTCAAGTAGATCACAGTCTGTCCTCAGGGTCAGAAGCAGCATCTGCCACTTGGCATGGCATCGCCTTGGCTGGGGCAGCTCCTCCAAGCTGAACCTCCAGCAATGGTTCCCCACTGTCCCCCAGTCATCAAGGGACAGACAGGAATGGGCTTCTGGACACCTGGACTTGGCATCCTAGGTCATGCAAGGAGACCAGGACTTGGCTCCTCTGCCCCCCCCCCCAGCCTGGTCTTTATCACTGTTGTCCCCAAGCCCTGCACATCACTGCAGGTCATCTTCCACCTGCCACACGGATCCTCTGCTCTCAGCCTCAGGGCTCCCTCCCCGAAACCCAGAGAAGCGAGGGATGTGCCCCCAGCAAGGACCTGGCTCCTATCTCTACCAGGAAATCTCACCTGTAGGGCGGTGTGGGACCCTGCCACCTCCCCTTCTCACAGAGAGCAAGGGGCCAGAGGGCCTCACAGGCAGCCTGGCCATCTTGGAATGGAGCTTGCTGACAAAGGGCTTGTCCCTTGGGTTTCCCTGGCCATCACTGTCCCCTTCAGGCCATAGGGACAAGCACCTGCTTGCCCAGAACTGGGCTGGAACAGCCTAAGCCTGGCAAACCACGGGCTCCTGTGCTCAGGCTCTGAGCACATCTAGGAGAGAGTCTGAGTGGCCCAGCACTTGGCACCCAGGCTGGTTCCACTGCGGACCTCAGATGGGAGCTGCACCACCCAGGACACTGTGGAGAGGAATCCCCAGAGTGACAAATATGGGAGCTCTGTCCTGGAGAAGGATTGCCACCTATACCTTCCAGGACAGACACACCCAGGGACACTTCACCACTCCTCCCAGGACCCACCCTGCCTCAGCCTCCTGACTACCACCACATAGCAGGCCCCAGAAGAGCAGGAGGCCTCTGTGCCACCTGCTCCCACTTTCCTACCCTAACCCTGCCAGCTGTGGGCACAGAGGAAGGTTCCTGTGAGCCCTGAGCACCCTGAAACCTGGCTGGCTCTGGGGCAGAACCTGGTGGCACAGTGAGATGCGCAGGGCCTCAAGCTGACCTGCTGAAGCCTCACTGGGACAGCCACGGCCTTGTGGAACTGCGAGGCTGCCCAGCTCAGCAGAGGCCAAGAGCAGCAGCAATCCCAGCTGCAGACACTGTAAGGCTGGCCCTACCTCGAGCCATAGAACAGGTGCCGAGCCGTCCCCTGCCGTCTCCCTCCTAAACGTGCAATTGACACTGCACCATGCATGCCACCATCTCAGGCGGAAACTGACTCACAGGGTTCCCAACTTGTTTCCTTTGCCAGGAACGCTAGACCTGCAGACTACTCTGGGTTTGGGAGTCATGCCCCTGGCTGGCACTTGGAAGCATTCAGCTTGCTATGAATATCTGCAAAGACTGTGGGGCCATCGGAATATAAGGAGATGGTCAGCAAATGTGCTTTAGAAAAATCAGAACTCACCTCAGAGCCCACAGCACCCTCGAGTCAGCATCCCAGGCATCTACTTCTTACTTTCTGGGTCACAAATTCGCTCAGCCACCAAGATTTCCCGTGGAAAGCTAGCAGCCATTGCCAACGCACAACACAGCAAACCGAGCAGGCAGCCAGTGAACCAGTCTGGAGAAAAATGGTTTTAGAGGCCGGGGATTTAGCTCAGTGGCTTAAGCGCCTGCCTGGCAAGCACGAGGTTCTGAGTTCAATCCCCAGTACAAAAAAAAAAAAGATTTTAGAGGCAGTTTTGCACACTCAGTATTTGCTGCCACAATGACACAGTGGCCACTGGGGCTGCTGCTGCCCACACACATCTGTTTCCACAAGAACCATCCATCTCTTTAAAAGAACAAAAGCCCCAGGAAGGTGCAGGAAGACACTGTTCCCTGTTTGTGAATACTGTATTAGAAAGCTTTACAAAGACACAGAAATTAAATCATGTTTAGCGATAAAGTTTGCAGACTGCCTTTATTTAGAAAAAAGTTGCATGGAGCAGATGGCACTGGACACAAGGCTGTCCTACTCCCATCACCTCCAACAGTGCCCACTGATATTGCCAAGCTGACATCATGTGCGGCAGAGTCGACTGGCCAAAAACTGGTGCATTACAGGCCTCTGCCATTGGACAGCTATGCTAAGATGCAGGGGGGCATCCTGGGTGCCATGGCGACCAGCCACTACGCATGGGGTGAGGCAGAGAGGCCAAGGAGCCCAATCTGACACCCATCAAGATACCTGCTGGGGAGAAAGCCAGCCGCCTAAGCCGTCATGGCTAATAGTGGCCATCTAGTTACAGCTGTTATTGGTCGCCCCCCAACACTTGGGGCGGACCTTTGGCAGAAGGGCAACATTCAGACACTTGTTGCATCTGGAGCATCTGGAGCAACAGGCCAGGGTGGAACAGGGAGCCAGTGACCTTCCCAGCGCAGCCAGGCTCTCCAGGGCTCCTGCACCCGGGCTTCTCTGTCCCGCCAAGCCAGCTGGTGCCCATCAGCCTGTCTAGCACCTCTGTTTCTCTCCTCAATTGGTTCTGATGGTTTCTCGCACGCCCACCCACACACATGCACACTCAGATATAAACACAACCCTGCCACAGCGGCACCAACAAGGGACCAAACCGCATCCGTAGGGTAAACGCAACAGACGCCGGCAAGCAGGTCACAGCCGGTCAAGCGCTCACCTGTCTGGCCGTCCTCGGTCCCTGCCAGCCTTGAGTCTCGGGCTGCAGCCCTGACGCCTGGACCCCAGGGACTGGCCTGGACCTGCGAAGCTTTGGCACCAACACCCAGCGATCCACACCTGCGGCCCGGGCGCCAAGACGCACAGTTAGCACCTGCGACAGAGCGCGACCTGCGGCGCTGTGTCCTGCCCCAGGATGCCTTGGGCTCGGAGGCCGGGACCCTGCGCCAGCCGCGGGCAGCCCGGGACTGCGGACGCGGACGTCGCGGCCCCGCGCGGAGCCCAGCCGAGGCTGCAGACGTCGCGGCCCCGCGCGGAGCCCAGCCGAGGCTGCGGACGCGCAGGCACGAGCGGCGGCCCAGAGGCGAGAACGCGAGGCCGCTGCACCAGCTGCGCTCCTCAGACGCCGTGCCCGCCCCACCCCCGCCCCCAGCGCGCAGTCTGCTGCCACCGCCCCCGGCTCTGGGTGGCCCCGGGCCCGGCCCCCACTTCCCCGGAGTTTCCCTGCGCGCTCGGCCCGAGGCACGGAATCACCGGACAGCACCAAGCCCGTACCCGGTTGTCAGCCGACTGTTCCGGCGCGAGCGGCGGCTCCGGCCCTTCGGCTGCTTAGGGACCAGGCCAGGCCGCCCGCCGCGCCGGAGCCCACCCGGCCGCCTGCCCGCCGCGACCCCTGGCCAGGTCCCGGGCCGCCGCACTGCCTACCGGGAGCTGTAGTTCGCGAAGCCGGGCCAGGGGGCGGAGCGGGAGCTCCCAGGAACCCCTGCGCTGGACGCAAGGGGGCGGGGCGAGTAGCTCCCAGGGGACCCAGCCCTTGTCGCGTTCGCGGTGCAGTGCTCGGGTGTACAGCGGCATTCTGGTGGGCTGGTCTGTGCGGCTCGGCCCGGAGCGGTTTGTGTTTGTGTGATCCCCTTCTGCCAGAGAAGGCCATATATTGGGGAGAGGACGGGGCCAGGAGAGGCCCTCTCGCCCGGCGGTGAACTGGACGAGCTAACACCGAGCACCGCGGGCGCTGGCGACTGTCCCGTAGATTAACGCGCCTAAGGGGGCGGGTCTAGCGCGCGGCCCTTAGGGCAACCCTTCTGCGCCTGCGCGGGGAGTTCCAAGGGCGCCTTCTGTTGCCGTGGAGATGAAGGCTAGAGTAGTGACGTCTGGCTGGGAATAGAAGCAGCGAAGAGGCATCTTCTGTTTTGTTGTGTTTTACTTTTATTTAAGACAGGCTCTTGCTGAATTGCTCAGGTTGACCTCCAATTTGAGTTTCTGCCTCAATCTTCCATTTAGCTGGGATTATAGGCGTGTGCGAACACGCCTGATTTTTTGCTCTCTGCTGAGGGTTAAACCAAGAGGGTTTAACCTTCCCGCTGAGCTATATCCCCTTTTTATTTTTTATTTCTAGATGGGGTCTTGCCGAATCTCTGACTAGGCAGCTGACCAGGAAGGGCTCAGATTTGCTATCTTTCTACCTGTGCACCACCATGTCAGGTTTAACCAACTGTATTTTTCAGTTATTGGAGATTAATAGGCCTGAGGACTGCATTATGTCTCCAGTTCTTTTTAAATTTTGATCCAAGGTCTCACTGAATTGCCTAGGCTGGTCTCGAACTCGGCATCATTTTTCCTCAACCTTTCAAAGTGCTAGGATTACAGGTGTGTGCCACCATGCCTGATTTATGCAACATGTTTTTTTCTGAGATAGGGTCTCATTCTGTAATTCTATACTGTGAACCCCAGGTTGGCATCGAACCCAGTGAGCCTCCTGCCTCAGCCTCCTGAGGTGCTGGGATTACAGGTGTGCACTACCATGCCCAGCTATCCAACATTTTTTGATGTCTTTGTTTTAAAAATCTAAGTCATGCCAGTACTTTTTTATGTTTGGTTTTGTTTTTGTGATGTGGAATGGAAAGCCAGGGCCTCCTGTCCTGCAGCCAAACACTCTGCCACTCATTCCCCCCTCCTTCTTAATTCCCACCGGACTGAAGATGGTAAAAATCCTAGCCAGGGCCTTTCTCCCCAGGGAGCACTGTTTCTAACTAGCCCTCTGCTTTTCTGTGCCTTAGATATTTCCATGGACTTCCCCACAGGCTTCATGAGAATCTGGCTGCCCGACAACTTCCCATCCACAGCCGGCATTGTCATGTTGCCTCCCCGACTGTCCTGTCAAGCTGCTCCCTGACTTCACCACCCCATGTGACACCACACCTCAGCTTACACTAGCTGTTGCCCAGCCTGCCACACAGCTCTACAGGGAGCTGCAGTCCTTTTTCTGTGGCCCCAGGACTGCCTCCTCCTGTCCTAGATCCTGTTTCCTGGAATCCACCGTCTTCCTCTCAGTTTACTGTCTTGCTTTGCTGCCATTAGTCTCTGGTGGGCCCTGAAGGGTGCATGTCTGAGCATCTCCAGCCACTCATGTTCTGCATTCTGACTGGGAGATGATCCTGAGCACTCTGGCCCCAAGCTGCCACACTGTTCCTGCAGGACTGGACCTGAGCCCCACCTTGAACATTTGCAGACACTGATCCACTCAGGCTGGCTCAGATTCCCAAAGCAAATGTGTTGCTGAACAAACGGAACCTGCCACCTTGGGCCCTGTTGCTTCAATCCCATTCCTTGGCCCACTAGTGCGGATGCAGGACATCCCCTTGCTTTCCCTGTGCCCCAGGACACACTGTGAAAGGTCCCCAATTAGTCCTTTGGACCAACCACGGGACGCTAACAGCTTCTGTGTCTGGAACCCCAACAGGTCCCATCTTGGGAAGACTTGGGGCAATCACTTGTGGGAGCTCCCTTCCCACTGCTTTAGGGGCCACTCCAGCCCCTTTTGGCTTCCCTGGTGTAATCAGCAAGGTTCCAAAGAAATGTGTCGGAAAAAGAATTGCCTGGGGAGATGCTGCACAGGAAGGCTGTCACCAGCCTGCTTGATGTTTGAAGCTACCCAGGCTATGCACAGACATCCCAACAGGCAGCCAGAAGGGAGCCTGGTGGAGTGAGGGCAGCACTGTCACAGTGGCCAAGGCACAGCTGGTATCCCGGAGCTAGATCACAGGTCAGGGGTCAGGAAGAAATGCAAGAGAGAGTTGCTGCCACCATCTCTCCTGTGGATACACACACGAGGGGAGAAGGAAAGTGAGTAGGTTCCTTGAGGTCTGGGGAGCAGACCTTAAGAGCCTTAGCCCTGCCATCTGTAGCCTGCAGAGCCCAGGCCTCTATGCCAAGGGTAGGTTAGTGGGGCCAGAGCAGGTGGATGAGGGGGCCAGGGCAGGCCCTGCTGTAGGTCCAGTTGGAATTGACACTCCCAGGGAAGGGGGCTTCCTGGCTAACCCTAACCCTAACCACAGTGACTGCACTGTGGCGCATCCCTGTGTTCCCAACATTTGGGAGCTGAGGCACAGGGATCATGCATTTGAGACCAGCTTGGGCTCCATAGTAAGACCCTCTCTCACTGTGGCAGGACCCTTCCTGAGGAATGCAGTGGGCGAGGGAACCTCAGAACCGACAAAGACCACCTGGCCCAGTTAGGTCCTGAACGCCCTTGTGGGGCCCTAGCACTGTAACACAGACTGTACCCAGTCGGGCTGCAGTGTGGTAGTGTGTCCATTTATGGGGGACAAAGACAAAAATTGTACAGAAAGTGAAACCCCACCATGTTTGGGTATTTACCCACTGAGGCCGGTGCTGGCACAAATAAACACCACCTCAGTGTCCCACTCTGTGTGCCAAAATCCTGCTACATCACAGCAAATAAGTATTTTTAAAAAAATAATTTTTTTGGTACTGAGGATTGAACTCATGATCTCACATTTGCCAAGTAGGTGCGTATATCATTAAAAATAATTTTTAAAAGCTAGGAACAGCCAGAGATTTAGCTCAGTGGTGTAAGCGCTTGCCTGGAGAGTGTGAGGTTGTGAGATCGATCCCTGGTACCTCCCCAAAAAACCTAGGAAAAGATGGACATGGTGGCTCATGCCTGTAATCTCAATACTTGGGAGGCTGAGGCAAGAAGACCACTAGTTCAAACCCATTCTGGACTACATAGTGAGTTGAAGGCCAGCCTAGACTGCAGACTAAGGCTTTGTCTTAAAAATTAAAATGGTGGCAACATACCTGTAATTCCAGGACTCTAGGAAGCTGAGGCAGGAGACTGGCAAGTTTGAACCCAAGTTTGTCTCAGAAAACATTTTTATTGTATTTAGTTTTGTTTTTTTTTTAGGGTTTTTTTTTGAGACAGCAACTCTCCTGCCTCAGCCTCCTGAGAGGGGATTACAGGTATGCACCACTATACCTGGCTATTTTGGGTTTCATTATGTAGTCCAGGCTGGTCTTGTACTCACCGTGAGGCCTGGTTAGCTCAAGCTCATGGCAGTCCTCTTCCCTTAGCCTCCGGAGAGCTCAAAACAGTTCAGAGGGCTGGAGATGCAGCTCCCTGTGAAGGGCCAGGAATCAGTCCCCAGCACCACAAAGGAGACTCACCAGAGGGGAGCTCGGCACCTGCTTCCGGGAGAGCCAAGCAGAGCCGGTGGGGCTGCCTGCCCAGCGTGGGCAGGGTGCATCACAGTGTCCCCTTCTGGGAGGACACAGGGGCTGACAGCCACTTGGGAAGCTACCGAGGTAGGAATGTTGCCTCAGCACAGCCCGAAGGATCAAGACATTGGGTACCCCCTCCCCGCCATGCCTCGGGTCCCTCATGCTGCTGGGTGACGCTGGTCCATGACGGGCTGAGCTGCCTCTTAAGAAGACAGCCCATGTGAGCAGGGAACTGGGTTGCTGCAAACAGCCTGCAGCTCTTCATTCTCAGCAGCAAAACAGTGCTGTGGAACACAAACTGTGCTTTACCGCTTCCGTTCCAGCGACAGCCATGCCAATCAGAAAAAGGAATAATGCTGGCCATGGGGGTGCATGCCTATAACCCTAGCATTCAGGAGACTGAGGCAGGAGGGTTGCTATGAGTTCAAGGCCAGCCTGGACTACATAGACTTTGTCTAAAAAAAAATAATAAAAAGGAATAAAAATCATCCAATTTGGAGAAGAAAATAAAATTGTCCCTATATTTAGGTGACATGGTTTTATAAATAAAACTCCCCAGCTGGGTGTGGTGGCACACACCTGTGATCTTAGCACTCTGGGAGGCTGAGGCAAGAGGATCAAAAGTTTGAGGCTTGTGTGTGCAACTTAGGACTTATTGAGACTTAATGAGACCCTGTCTCAAAATTAAAACATTTTAAAATAAAATAAGATAAAATAAAGAGGCTAGGGCTGGGGGTTTAGCTCAGCAGCATAAGTGCCTGCTTGGCAAGTGCGAGGTTGTGAGTTCGATCCCCAGCACTAAAAAAAATAAAGAGGCTGGGCTGTAGTTCAATGCAAAAGTCCTGGTTCAACCCTCAGGAGCAGCTCTAACGGGTTCCCAAAGCCCAGTGTTGCCTCTGCATCCATTTCAGATGCTGTGGACCTCAGCGAAGCACAGCAGGGCTCTGTCCCTGACAGTCCACCTGCAGTTCACACTTCCTCCTGGCCCCTGTGGTCAGCCCAGGGCCCTGGGCAGAGACCCCCACTCTGTGCCCGGCCCCCAGGGGACACTGGGTGCTCCTGCCGCCCTTGCTCCTCTCTGCAGCTTTGTACCCTCGGCCCTTGGTCTCTGTGGGACCCGGAACCCATGCTTGCTCTGCATCCACAGCTCAGGCCCTTCAGAGAGAGAAGCTCATCATACCATGCTGTGGCCCTGGGTCGGCAGCTGCCTGTGCTGCAGAGCAGGGCCAACAAATGGCGTCACTGCAGCTGCCGCAAGGGCCCCAAGTCAGCCTGCCCGCCAGGCAACACGTTGCGGAGCAGTGCGCACAGCAGCCAAACTTTTAGTTCTCACTCAGAGGCAAAGTCTTGCTAAATTGCTTGCCCTTAAGCCAAACTTGCATTCCTCCTGCCTCAGCCTCCACAGCAGCTGGGCACAGATGTGCCGACATCAGCTCCTGGCAGATTTTTATAGTTAATCATGCATCCCTTTGTTCCAGAAATTCCACTGTACCCAAATATTTACCCAAGATAACTGAAAACAGGCACGTAAGTATGTGTACGTGGATGTTCCCAGCAGTTTATTCGCAGTCACTGAAACCAATCCAATGTCCAGCAGGGGAACGTACAAAGCATTCTTAGCCTTAGCATTAAAAAGGAGTGCTTACTGGAATGTACAACAACACAGAGGAATGTAAGCCACCGTGCTAAGCAACCAGCCAGACACAGAAGAGCAAGCAAGATGTCCTTTTATAGGAAGCTCCAGACCAGGCCAAGCCACAGCGATGGGAAGTGGGGCAGTGGTGGGAGGGCTCCCCAGGAAGTTGTTCAGAGTGCTGTGACTGGAATGGTTGTGTCTTGAGGGGATGGTGACACATTTGCCAGAATTCATCCATCTTGCTGGGCATATTGGCTCATGCCTGTAATCCCAGCACTTGTGAGGCTGAGGCAGGAGGATCTCAAATTTAACCCCAACCTGGGCAATTTAGTAAGACCCTGTCTCAGAATTTACAAGGAAAAATAAAAAGGCTGGTACCAGATACAGTGTGGCAGGCCTGTAATCCCAGCACCCTGGAGGCTGAGGCAAGGGGAAGATCACTGAGAGCTCCAGGCCACTGTGGGCTCATGGGGAGTTCAAATCCTGCCTGAACTAGATGGAGTATTATTATCATTAATACTACTATTATCATTAATACTAATGATAATAATAAGGGCTGGAGGTGTACTTTGGTGGTAGAGTGCTTGCTCAGCAAGGCCCTGGGTGCAATCCCCAGCACCTCAAAAAGCGATCAAGATCCCCTGTCACATCTCTAGCTGGGTCAGAGAGGAGCGCTGGCCACAGCCCCCACCAGGGGCCCGCGAAAGAGCCCATCCGCTGTGATGCGCCACGTGTCCGGCAGGTGGCGCCGCGGCGACGTTCCGCGACCTGGAGAAGCGCACGCGCGCCTTCCGCAGTTGGACGCCGGGTAGAATGCGGAGCGCAGGCCGCACGGTAATTGTCGCAGCAAAGGTTAAACCAAGGCTTGTTCAGGAGTAGAGCGCTGCTCACACGGGCGGGGTGTGAACGTGGCTCCTTGTCACCGGCACATCAAGTACCAGGCCCGAAGGGCGCGCTCCCGCCCTGCCGACTGCACAGCCCTGCCCCGGGGTATCCGGGATTGAACTTGAAACTACACACTTGCCAGGCAGGCACTTATGCCACTGAGCTAAATCCCCAGCCCAAAACTGTGTTTTTAAACATAGTACCAGTGGTCCTGGACTATCTACTATGAGGTGCGAAAGGGTCCAGGAGTTAGATGCAGAAACAACTGCAGACACTAAGCCACCTTATCTTTGGCAAAGGTGCCAAACACATTCACTGGAAGAAAGACAGCCTCTTTAGTAAGTGGTGCTGGAAAAACTGGCTCTGCACATGCCAAAGATTAAAACTGGACCCGTATCTCTCACCATGTCCTAAGCTAAAATCAGAACGGATCAAAGATCTTAATATTAAACATTAAATCTGCTGGAAGACAGTAGGTAAAACTCTTGAAGACATTGGTGTAGGCAAAGACTTTATGAACAAAACCTCTACTACACAGGAACTATCACAAAGAATCAACAACTGGGATCTCACCCTACTGAAAAGCTTTGCACAGCAAGAGAAACCACCAACCATATGAAGAGACAACCTACAACATGGGAGAAAATGTTTGCCAGCTGTACCTCAGATGAAGGATTACTATCAAGAACATATAAAGGACTAAAAAAAAAAAATCAGTCCTCCCAGATTTAAAGACCAAATTAAAAAATGGACATCTCAGATGAATACACACTTCTCAAATGAAAAAAATACAAAAAGCAAATAAATATGTGGAAAAAATGTTCATCATCACTGGTCACTCCAGAGATGCAAATTAAAACAATACTATCAAGAAATCAACCAATAACAAATACTGGAGGGGCTGTGGGGGAAAAGAAACGCTTATCCACTGTAGTTGGGAATGCAGACTGGTGTAACCACTGTGGAAATCAGTGTGGAGGTTCCTCAAAAAGCTAGAATTGGAGGTCCCATTCGACCCACCTATTCCTCTTCTGGGTATCTTCCCAAAAGAATTAAAAACATCATGTCACAGTGATATATGTCCATTCATGTTTACAGCAGCACAGTTTATGATAGCCAGATCTTGGAAACAACCTAAATGCCTATCAACTGAGGAATGGATAAAAAAGATGTGGTATTTTTATATAATAGAGTACTACTTAGCCATAAAGAATGATAAACTGGATACTTTCATAGGTAAATGGATGCACCTTGAGAACATAGTGAAATAAATAAGACATGCATGGGTAAACATCACATTGTTTCACTAGTGAGATAAAATGAAAGAAAAAACATGTATATGTGTATATATGTACATTAAAAAATAGTTAAGATAGTTATACTACTGATTTCACTGAGTTTGCTGAAGAAAAAGATTTGTACTGGTACTGTTTGGACAATGGAAGGCAGATGCCTTGTACTCTGGGTGAATGATTTAAGGATAACAATATGCCATGTATGTACCATTGTTACCCTCTGATATATTTTAAAATTTTGAAAAATAAATAAAATTTTCTGTAGTTTTTTCTTTTCTTTTTATGTTTGAATAAAATGGATTTGAAAAAAATAAATAAAAAATAAAAGCCATTCTTGAGCCAGGCCTCGTGCCCCATGCCTATAATCTCAGGACTCAGGAGGTTGAGGCAAGAGGATCACTCACTGCAAGTTCAAGGCCAGCCTCAGTTACACAAGGAGTTCAAGGCCAGCCTGAACTACATAGTGAGACCTTGTCTCCAAAAGACAAAAAACAAAACAAATAAATAAAATAGTAACTATTCTTAAATGCAAAAGCTAAGCAATGTGAAGCACACCTTCTGTGTGCATCAGCTCCCCCCAGCCCTGCAGGCACCTGGGACGGTGCTGCATGGAGGCCCTGCCACCTCCTCCCCTCCCCTCCTGCGGCCAGCTATGCCTCCCAGCAGCTCCCCCTACCCACTGTGACCAGTGGCAGTGCTCCTTCATGCTAGCAGGCCACCCAGGCACAGTGGCCTCCGACTTTCCTCACTGGCTGCCTTGGGCCCCAGTCCCAGGGCCGAGTTTGTGTCCATGGGCTGTAGCCAAGGTCCAGCATGAGGACAGCAGGGCCTGCAGCCATGGGCAGGTGGGCTCCTCACTGCAGCTCAGAGTCCACCCAAAGGGCCTCACTAGGTCCCCAGACACAGAGACACAAGACAGAGGCTGGGGGGATGGGACCAGCCCAGCCCCCAGCATTGCGGCTACAGCCACACCTCGTACTCCAAGCAGCTGGGAGAGCCCACAGCTGGGGAGCCCAACCCTTCTGGAGAGCCTCCTGCCTCCACCAGGCTCAGGACACAGTGAGGACACCCCGCTGGTCTGCCCAGGTTTCCCCGGCTGCCTCCTCAGCCCCCTGTCGGCAACGTTGCAACGCCGTCTGACTCTTCTCCCCTGAAGTAGGCTGGCTGTTGAACTGGGGCCAGACATGCCATATGGTGCTGCCACCACACTGCCACCTCGGTCCTACTCCAGCCACCACTGGCGCCCAGACGCAGCGAGTCTGCAGGTACCCGGGCATTTCGTGGAGTCTGTCACTGTCTGTTTCCCTGGGGGAGCTCCTGGGTCCCTTCACAAAGCTGGGGCAGGAGTCAGACCCTAAGGGACAAGTGGGGGAGAGCTGGAGGCAAGGGCAGTGTCTCCATAAAGCTGTATCCCCAATCCCCAGTAGGTGGAGCGCTCTCCACAATCCCTGCCCAAGGGTCCTTACCAACTGGACAGACCTGGTATTGGGTCAGGGTCCTTTAAAAACTAGGGGACTGAGGGCTGGGGGTTTAGCTCAGTGGCACAAGCACCTGCCTGGCAAGCATGAGGTCAAGAGTTCGATCCTTTTACAAAAAAAAAAAAAAAAAAACCACTTGGGGACCGGGCCTCAGGCTCGGCCAAGTCCCTGAGGTCTGGGGCTGACCTGGGTTTTCCAGGTTGACCAGGAGTTTCTGAGGGCATGGGTAGAAGGAATGTGGCTGCCCCTAGTCAGAGACCAAGAATTCCGTATGTCCTGCAGCCCACCTCATCTCTCCAGGGAAGGTCCTCGGAAGGGGGCAGTGGGCAGAGACCCTGCCTTGCCTGCCTTTCCGCTCAGCACAATGTGGTCCCTCTGCAGAGATTCCCTACTCACCCCGGGGCGTCTCTATTGAGGACAAAGGCCTGCACAGTCCTCCCCAGGCCCTGGAGGGGCGTCCTGAGCACGGGGCGAACAGCCGGAGGGTGGGGACTGAGAAGCGCCTGCAACCAGGCCTCCTCACCCTGCAGTGCACTGGGTGGGCTTTCCGCCCAGCCCGGACCGTCCAGGGGCCATCTGCGCTGGAGAAGCCGGTCCCCACAGAGGCTGGCCCTCCCTTGTGCGGAGCGAACCGTTGTTCCCACGCAGGACTCAGCCCAGGGGCTCCCACTGCTCCGCCCGGACAGCGGGTCTGGGTGGTGTCGGCGGCGACACCAGGGGATCCCGCCGTCCCCGCGGTCCCCACCATCCCCTCCGCCCGGGCCCGCGAGGGTTAAGGGGGCGGGACGCGGGCGGCTCCGCCTCGCCGCCGGTCCGAGCGCGCGCGGGGCGCGGGGCGCGGGGCGGGTCCGACCGGCGGCGGCAGTGGCGGCGGCGGAGGGCGCGGCGCGGGGCGAGCGCGGGCAGCGTGACCACCGCTGCGCCCCGTGCGCCCGCCCCGTGCCCGCCGCAGGATGCGCACCCCGCCGCTCCTGCTGCTCCTGGCCGCCTGTGCGTCACCCGCCGCCGCCAAGGCCGCCCCGACGCCGCCCGGCTGGGAGCCCGCGGCCGACGCGCCCTGGTGTCCCTACAAGGTGCTACCCGAGGGCCCCGAGGCGGGCGGCGGGCGCCTGTGCTTCCGCAGCCCCGCGCGCGGCTTCCGCTGCCGGGCGCCCGACTGCGCAGCGCGCGCCTCGGCTGGCGGCTCGCTGCGCGCCAGCGTCCTGCGCAACCGTAGCGTGCTCCTGCAGTGGCGCCGCCCGGCCGGGCCACCGCGCCGCGCGCGCGCCTTCGCGCTCAACTGCTCGTGGCGCGGCGCCCACACGCGCTTCCCGTGCGAGCGCGTGCTGCTCGGCGCCGCCTGTCGCGACTACCTGCTTCCCTTCGTGCACGACGGCGTGCGCTATCGCCTGTGCCTGCAGCCGCTGCCGCCTCGCGCCGAGCCCACCGCCGCCGCCCCGGAGCCCGCCGAGTGCGTGGAGTTCACCGCCGAGCCGACCGCTATGCGCGAAATCGTGGTGGCCATGACGGCGGTGGGCGGCTCCATCTGCGTCATGCTGGTGGTCATCTGCCTGCTGGTGGCCTACATCACCGAGAACCTCATGCACCCCGCGCCGCGGCGCCCCGGCCTGCGCAGGCAGGCCTGAAGCCTGGGCGCAGAGACCCCGGACCCTGAAGCGCGCTCCCGGTCTTTCCTCACCCCGCCCCTTCCTGGAGATGCTTGGAGGACCTGATAGAGATGCATGGGTTGGGGGTGGGGTCGGCTGGCCCACGCAGGGACCTCAGCATGTCTCGAGACCTTCCTGCAGGAGTCTGCCTCCCAGACTCAGGCTCCGCACTGGCCCTTGGGGCTGGGCAGGCGAGCCGGTTGCGTCTGGGCACTCTCCACTCTCCAGATGCCTTTGTAGGGGCCGCCAGGACCCACAGCCCCTTTCTGCGAGAGAGCCGTTGGCACCTGGATGATCTCCTTGAACTGCCTGTGCCAAGTTGTCAGAAGAGCGGCCGTGGCCATTGCTTGGTCACTTGTGCTTTGAAGGTTGGGGGCTCAACTCCTTGGAGCTTGTCTTCCTCCCCACCCTACCCCAGTGGGCTTAGGTTAGCTTTGTGCCTTAGTATCTCGGGCCACTGCAGGAGCCACCCACCACCCCTCTGCCATCCTAGGGGCTCTGTGCCAGGATGAGGCCTTTGCATGCTCTGACCGAGTCCAAGTCCCCCGGAGCACGCCCTCTCCCAGCTTTGTAGGAGCCTGGGGTAAGGGTCCGCAGGCTTTGCCTGTCTTCCGTGAGTGTCGACAAGCTGAAAGCCCTAACTTAGCTCAGCAGGCCAGGCCCAGAGTCCAGTTGCTGCATCCAGTGGTGATGCCCCCCAATGCGGGGAGGCTGGCTCCCCCTTTCTTTTTGGGTTTTCCGCTTCGATTGGGATCTTTGTGGGAAGTGGGGCAAACAGTTAGGTGGTCGGCATTGGATCTCGAGGGCCGGAGAGTTGCCACTCTTGCTCAGCTGGACCATCTATGGTCTGTTTCCCGAGCCTCAACCAACCCAGGAAACCTCAGTGGCCACAGCGCGACCGGCCACACTGCCCACATCTTCACCTTCAACGCTTGGGTTGGAAGCCCAGGATCTGACCCCAGCAGTGTTGCTGCCAGCTGCCAGGGACGGAGGCCGGCCCTGCCTGCTCTTGGCAGGCCTGAGCGCCTGGCAACGTCGGACACTGGGAGCAGTGCACTCCTGCCTGCTCCCGGGAGCCCTGGGGTTGCCACCTGGACTTCACCCTGGCAAGCCCCTGGTCCCTGTGGCTGATCCCCCACATCTGGAAGCCCTGAGCCCTGGCTCGTGCCCCTGAAGCACCTACACCCTACCTCTGTCCTCGCTCTGCCCGCTCCCCATATGGTGCTGGTGTGGACCTGGCACCCGTGTCAAAATGTCCATCGTTCCCAGACCAGAGACATGGTCTTGTGTGTTTATTTGAGACATGGGTGAGAAGGCTGTGGGGGAGGGAAGATCCCTGGACACAGGGACACAGTCCTTGCAGTCCCAGAGGACAGGCAGGCATCCCAGTGTGTCTCCATCCTGACCTTGGGAAACATCTCTTCCTGGACTGGTGGGGGTGGGAGGCAGCTCCTGATGTACTTAGAAATAGCTCCCTCCTAGTGACCCAGCTTGGCTCGTGACAGGCAGCAATCAGGTGACTTGGGAGGGGTGTCTCTGGGCCTGGGGCCTGGCCTGGAGGTGCTGTGGTGGAGCAGGTGGGCAGAGCTTGAGCCTGGGTTCCTGAAGGTGTCTGCACTGAACCACTGTCCCTGTTGCCCTTGAGCGCACTTGGACCTCTGCCCACCTGGGCTGTCCTTGAGACACCCTGGAGATGATGACCTTAGGCTACGGCATGCAGGGGACAGGCAGAGCCAGCCGTGACAGTGACTCATCCCAAGGAGTAGGGGCGCGGTGATGTGTCCAGCAGCTGAGGCAGGCAGGCTCTGGGTTCTGAGCTGTTGGAGGGGGACACAGGCCACCTGTGCAGTGTGTTAGGGACCCACTTTCTGGAGGCAAAAGTGGGGGGCTCTCAGTAGAAGGCACCGCAGCAGCAGATCCTCCTGGGGACTGGGGCTGATCCAGGGGGGCTTCTCAGAACCAGAGTCTGCTTGGGGCAGCACAGCCTCTAGAGAAAAAGCAAGCCAGCCTCCGTGGGCACAGTCTTTTCCCACAAGCCATGCCCGCCCCAGGTGGCTGGCTGTCCAGTGCTGGCCTGCTGGCCTCCAGGGGCAGCCGGCCCCTCCCCAACCTAGGCAACCTCTGAGCCTCACTCACAACCTCTAGCAGCCGCCTCTCGGACTTGTCCTCCCCTCATCCCAGCTGCCCTCCCCCTCACATCTCTCCCTATCCCTTCCCACCCCTAGGTCAGCTCCTCTCTTTGGGGCCCCGTCTAGTGGTGGCTGATCTACCACTCCTGTGGCACCTCCTGGCTTCCTCCTGCCCTGGAGGTGACATCTGGAGGCTCTGCAGGCCTTGCTCTCACACTTGCACTTTCCCCATGTGGAGTAGAAGTGGCCAAAGCACTTGCTGTCACCTGGCACTGCCATAGGGCTAGGGCACCCCTAACGCACCAGGCGGCAGCTCAGTGGTAGGCTGCTCGGCAGGATCTGGGTCGACCCCCAGCACTACACGTGTACCACACGCCCCACGCAGCCTCTCCGTGTCTTCAGTTTCAACCCCAGCACTCCTGTAACGCTGGTAATCCTCGCACGCAGAAGGCTGAGGCAGAGGATTGCTGAGAGTTAGAGGCCAGCTTGAACTGCATAGTGAAATCCTGTCTCAAAACTAAACTAAAAACACAAAATTTTAAAAAAATACACCAGCAGCAGGCTAGCCAGGTGCAGAGGGATCTGTTGTAGCCGATGCTGTTTCCATTGTAATCCCTCAGGGGCACCTAACCCTTCCGGTCGCCAAACTGGAATCCTGGCGCCACCCTGCCCAGCCCCAGACCTGATCACTCCTTTGGGCAGCCAAGACAAGCCACCGATGTTCAGTCCTCTGCATGTGAGTAGGGCCCTGTGTGCTGGGCTTCACAGGGCACAGGGCCACAGGGCTCCCTGCTGGACCTCCCCACCCCCATGTTCCAGTGCCTAGAAGTTCCCATGTGGGATGAAGTCACATTTTCCCAGGGGACAGGACATTCACAAACCCTTTTAGAGAAAACAAGTCTACTTTAGAGCAAACCTATCATGGCCCTGAAGCAAGGCCAGCAGATTGCTGTAGCTGCTGGTTTCAAACAGGAGCCTAAAGAGAATTTTTTCTGTGGTCTGTTGGCCATTTCAGAACTTAGGAAATGGAATGGTCAATTCATCAGAAAGAAATAGCAGGTGAGTATGGTGGACTTTAGGGGGCCTGCAGGGGAGAGACCCTGGCGCCTCGGGACCTGCACAGTGCAGTTGACTCGGGTGCTGGGAGAACAAGGAACTCCACCCCTCTCTGGGGGGCAGCTGTGATCCTGCCTGCGTGTGGGCTGAGAATCATCTCACGTCATCCTGTCCCCCCGCCCCGTGTCCCTCCTCCCCCTCCCCCCTGCTTAGCAAGTGGGAGCCAGTGAACTACACATCTTGTGAAAGGATTGGCTATGTTGTTTGGTATGACCTCCCCATATGCAAAGATACGGACAACCATTTGGAAGAAAACAAGAGACAATATGACAATAGTGAAGATCTCTGGTTGTCTAGCTTTGAAATTTATGCTTTCTTGTGTCCCGTTCCATTCTGTTTTGTTGTGTTTGATTTTACCCCCTTTAAAAATAAAATTAAAAAAAAAACCTATCAAGTATCAGGCTTCCATTTCTGCTAATCTGTGGCTTACGTGGGGCTTGTGATCAGGAAGTGCAAAAGCAGGGCGCTGGGCCATTACTGATCGGTTACATCGTATGTTATTATTACTGACTGGCCTAAGAGAAAACTTCATCCTCTGTGTTGTATACTAAGGCAATTTCCAAGTGAGACAAGCTCAGAGTTATGGAAGCAAGTGCTTGAAATAACATACTCAGGGCCTGGCCTGTTAGATAAGGGAAATAGGAACCTGGTGTTGGTGGAAGACAAGAAGACAAATCTGCTAGCTCCTAGGAAATTTAAGAAGGTAACTGCTGGGGATTTAGCTCAGTGGCTTAAGCACCTGCTTGGCAAGTGTGAGGTCATGAGTTCAATCCCTGGTTAACTCTATTTTCCCCTTCATTACTAGTCATGGTGGTTACCAAGCTTCAGATGTGACAGAGTGACAGACAAACATGTCATTCTTGGTACTGCTGATTGAACAAAAGACTTTAACCCTGAGCTGTGCCCCTAGCTCTTTTTACTCACTTACTGAGACGGAATCAATCAAGTCACTAAATTGACCAGCCTGGGCTTGAATTTGTCTCAGCGTCCCACAGTGCTGGAAATATAAATGTGTGCCATCACCCCCTGCCCCATTTGCATTTTAAATTTTAATGAAACCAGCTGCGGGGTTGGGGATGTGGCTCAGTGGCACAGCACCTGCCTGGCAAGCATGAGGTCCTGAGTTCAGTTCCTGATGGTAGCACACACTTGTCACCCCAGCCCTTGGAGGTTGAGGCAGGAGAATTGCCATGAGTTCCAGGACAGCCTGGGCTACATCACAAGACCCTACCTCAAAAAAAAATTTAATGAAACCTAAATTTAAATAAATGGCCACAGCCAAGAGCAGTGGTCCATGCCTATAATCCAACTACTGTGGAGGCAAAAAGATGAAAAATTTGAGCCCAGCCTTGGCAATTTAGTGATTTAGTGATAACCAATCTCAATAAAAGGAGGGGATGGGTGGGGATATAGCTCAGTGCAAATGCCCCGGATTCAATCCCCAGTACTAAAGAAAAAAAATTCTTAGACCTAACGTAACAATGCACACCTGCAAGTCTGGCACTCAGGAGATCCAGAAAGGTGGGGTATAAATTCAAGGTCAGCCTGGACTATAGAGTGAGACCCTGGCTCAAAAAAAAATTCTTAATTTTGATAGCATCAGATTACAATTTTTCTTCATGTCTTATGCATTTTTTGGTTTTAAGGATTTACATAGGCTGGGGATTTCGCTTAGTGGCATAAGCACCTGCCTTGCAAGCACACAGTCATGAGTTCAATCCCCGGTACA